>JAHWFP010106621.1:45097-79815 GCA_023313725.1 Lithobius niger
GGGTGGGGAGTTCTTTGCAATACCAATTTGCCCAAACATCGCAAAAGGGGGAGGGGCAGTATTAATTCAAATAACCATCCACATTCAACTACGTATAGCAAAGAGGAGGAAGGGAAGGAAACGAAGAGAAGAGGAAGAGGACGGGATAAAAGGTGGAGGGGAGAGGGGAGGCAGAGGATTGGCGGAAAGGGGAAGTGTTACACAAACAAAAATTGACTGTTGCAGTGAACGATCAGGCAGCACCGACCAAATACTGAGAAACAACCACGTGTCAAACAAATCCACGGGCGAAGCCGGGTACGATGCTAGTACATATATATTTCGCTTAGAAGCAGACTTAGCTCAGGAGCAGAGCTAAAAGGATTGTTATGGATCAGGATTAAACTAACGAGGATTAAACAAACGAAGCTTCAACAATCAGCAAGAGGGCGAGTGGCCGACAACGAAACCGATGTGTTCTCTAACAATTAGAAACAAACACTATTCCTTGAATAATGGAGACTATTAGAGCCGAGTTGAATCAGCTAGACCTGCGTATGTTACGCCGGGGCACAACTAGTTATTATTATTCTGTTTCAAGTCGGGCAGTAAGCTGATTACAACTCCGGCGATTTTGCGCGGCACCCTTTATCTATCAATCAAAGATAAAGATACGAGCCGTCGTGGTTACGGACACTCAGAGGCACGTGCAACCATTATTAAAACTTTCCACCTGAATGAGAAACAACTGGCTACTATGGAATGTCGATAGCAGAGTTGTAATTTAAAGAAATAATTTAAAACTTTTTTTCTGGCACTAAAAAATAGGCAGCTGTGAATTCCAGACAGACAGACAGAATGTTAGCAGTCAAGTTGTAAGAATGCAACATTTTACCGGGAGGGCTTTGTAATACTTTGTGCGCGTGTTCCTTACCACATGTGTAAGTTTGCTATCCTACACGAGGCTTACCATTGCATAGCGGTGGCGTACATCTGCTGGGCTGGCGCACGGAGATTATGTATGTTGTTAATAAAGTCAAACTTTTGTTTTACAGGGAAAATAATTTCTTGCCAGAATACTTTACAATCCGTGAGCAAAACGTTATTGGCCGAGAGAGAGCGACTCTTTTTATTAAAAAACTTGAAATCGGAATAGCAGCTGGTGCAATGCAGCCGTAAGCAAACAGGGGCGTGGGTGTAGATTTGCGGAGCTCTGAACGCCCCCCCCCCCCCGACCCCTCAAAAAGGCAAACGAATGATTACCAAGGCAAGTACAAGTAAGGCAAAGCTTGGCGTAAAAAGCGTTGGCTCCCATGCGCAATGAGGGCAAACCAACCCTAAAAAGGGCAGT
This sequence comes from Lithobius niger, assembly GCA_023313725.1. Lineage (NCBI taxonomy): Eukaryota > Metazoa > Arthropoda > Chilopoda > Lithobiomorpha > Lithobiidae > Lithobius > Lithobius niger. The sequence goes on from JAHWFP010106621.1 coordinate 46,428, forward strand.
AGACAATTTTCTAACTAGATTGTAGAAAGGTTGTTCAAAAAAAGTAGCACTAAAAATGAGAAAGAATTAAAATGGACTTGAAAATTATTATGGTGGTTTAAGAATTCTTAAGAAAGCCAATTTATGCTTGGTTACAATGACTTATCTAATGTTTTAGAAGATTGCTATGACAATGTTCACAGTTTTGTCATTTACAATGTGTCGTAGTGTGGGTAGTCCTGATTGGTTAAAAATGACGGCTTTGCACGATGACACACAGTCATCTCAAGACTCAAGCAGTTAAGGGCATAATCGTCACTTGCCTAGTTGTCGCCAAACAATCAACAAGTGTTCTTACCGTGCTCCAAAATTGTATTCCTTACGATCGAACGAACGATACTTTTTTCTCCCGAAACCGACTATTGGATTTCTTACGGATTTTCTCATAACGACAGCCCTTCAACCATTGCATGGATTAATAAACAAAAACGGAACGTTAAATGTTTAGAGTAAGGGTCTAAAAGTCAAAACCTAGAAGGAACACGGACAAGCTTTGACAGTCAGGGTCTAGGTGTACAATTTTGTCAGTATAGCTGGTAAGCATTAGACCCTTACTACCCGGTGGTTAGCTTAGTTCTAGTCTATTGGATAGACCGTGTGTCTGAACGGTTGTAGCAGGTTTTCTTTGTTCTTACAATATTGTCATGGAAATTTAGGAGCAGTTTTCTTGTGACGATTCGGCATTTTATCTTTTGCTGCTTTAGATTTTTTTTTATTATATTTCGTAGAAAATAACCAAATAGCAGAGGATAACCAAATTAATGCTCCCTGCTGCGAATATGCTGTCTTGGTACTAAATCGAAAAATAATTTTCAACATAACGCAAAGCAGGAAACGTATACCATACTACAACTGGATCATTACATGGGTCTTTATGGGAGGATTTACAGTTTTTTGCCAAAATATATTTATTGCTGACCACCGGGTAGTAAGGGTCTAATGCTTACCAGCTATACTGACAAAATTGTACACCTAGACCCTGACTGTCAAAGCTTGTCCGTGTTCCTTCTAGGTTTTGACTTTTAGACCCTTACTCTAAACATTTAACGTTCCGTTTTTGTTTATTAATTCGTGTTACTTTTAGAATTGCAGCTAAACTGTAAAACAGTGCAATTGACGGTCAAAGTTGATAGTTTAACACAGAGACCCTAGGCTGACCCTTACTAACACTGGCTATCACCAGTGTTAATAATAAAAACAATTTTTTTAATCTTCAGTCTACGTCTTGCAGCTGGCTTTTGCTAATTGGCATTGTTGCATAATAACAATGTTTAAAACAATGTAAAACAATCAATCTGGTCGTTTAGAGCTCCATAACCCCTGAACAACTGGACCAATTAGAAAATACCTTATGGAAAGGGCACATCTACAGAGCAATACCTGTAAAATGAGCTAAGAACCAGCGTTATAGGACAAATGGTTTGCCCTGTAGAGAGGACAGACGAAAGTATCCCCAGAACATCATCATCATCATCAAGAAGCAGAACAAGAAGTAGTCTATTTGGCCCCTCTCTGTATCTCGGGTTTGGCGCGACCGAATTTCACAGTTTTTGGACTGCAGACAGGCTATGACTAGTCAAGGCTAGATTCCAAATTTGGTTTAAAGATGTTTACTTTTAACGGAGTTATAAGCTCTCAAAGTTGAGAGTTTAACACAGAGATCCTAGGTCGACCCATACTAACACTGGCTATACCAAGTGATTCTGATCATCAGCTGTACTTTCATGATTTATACTGTAAGCCAAATCTTTGACTAGAAATTATGAGCGTATTTTTTAATTTGTACAATGCCTAAAAGTAGTGAACAGAAGGCACCGTATATTATGAAAGCTACAAAATATGTACGGAATATTATTTTCTTGCGTTCATTATCTAGTGAGCGATGCTTCACTTTGAAAACAAGAATAAGTGCGTAGTTTTTTTTATTTCTTTAATTGCATTCACTAGTTTTTGACAGTCGTATAATTTTGGACCATTACGTAAAACCCACCACGGGTGTGTTGGAAAAGATTGTTTTGTGAATGGTTAATATTCTTTTAAAAAATGTAAAAAGCCTAATTGCAAGTTACGAACGAAACGCTTAAACAATACCGAATGCTGTGTTGAGTTATTTTGTGCCGCATTGTTAAGTGAAGCAGTAAAAAAAAATGGTGGACATTCGAGTTGTAAGCTGTTTGCTTTTTTTTGTATCCACCTCTAAGTTCGGTGACTGACTAAGAAGGCCTACCAAGTCGTTTTTTAAAGTAAGCGACGATCACAATCTAAAAGTGTCATTAGATAAATAATTTATGGGCACCATGACTGTCATTTGATTGCCTACTATTTTGTAACCACTTGCTCATTTTGTGAATAAATGTAACTGAGATCATAACTGAGATATAAAAATGAGTTGTGAGGGCACGCGCTCACTTTATAATTGTAATGGACCGACGGGAATACGTGTTAGTAACACATAAAGTTAGTTTTTGCTTTACTACATTTTCCGTAAAAGCGGGGAATGGGGCGGGAGGCAAGAGTTAAAGGGCGATTGGAAGGGCGTTGGCCAAATTTCGGTGTAAAGCAGCCAATATTCGGCGTGAAGTAGTAACGCACTAAATTTTGTTTTAAAAATATGACCAAAAAACTAGTATTATACAGTCTCTACTTTCTTTTTATTAATCGTGAAAAAATATTATTGAAACTAGATAATGTGGTGGTAACGCCCGTAGATTTGTTTTAAACTCGTGGCCAGCAAATTTGGTTTATATTCTGTCTTGCATTACACACTGTTGCTAAGTTTTTTTTTTCGTTGTTCATAAAAGATTATTGTACGTGGGACTAACAAACTTGCTTTAATAATGTGTGGTATATTACGCAATATTTACATCATTTGATACGCAGGCTTTTTTATTTTGGTACGATAATTACAGTTGAATTTAGACAAGCTAAATATTGTGTGGGCCCATTTTACTGTAGCTGTAGTTAAAACAACAAACAAAACAAAAAACACAACATGAGCCATGCGGTTAGAAACTTTAATTGTTGGTGTAAAAAGTGGTCTTGAATACGGGCTGCAGGCCTAATTTGTTATTTATTTTTTTAAATTTCTGGTAGAAAATGAAGCGTAAACGTGAACAAGAGCCAGACTCGGCTGAACCACAGCTTGATTGTGTTGAACAGAGTAGTTTGCCCTCCAATTACTGAACTGATCTCAACATATCAGAGATGCATTCAACAGAGTGGTGGAAATTATAAAGCCTGTAGATATCGACCCTACTACAAGTAGATTTCGTTTAGTTGTCGAGAGTGAACAGTTGGAAAATGCCATCTCTACAGGGTTTATGGACCACAATAAACTAACTGGTGACGTAATCTTGGAATTTTTAGAAGACCGAATGCAATCAAATAGTGAATGTGCCTTTACTGACCCCTTGGATATTTCAGTTCAACACGCTACTGCAACACTGAAAGGGAAGGGGTGGATTGAAAAGGGGGATTGAAATTAGAGGCCCCCGCAAACGAACCATTTTGGATTTGGAGGTGTGCGCACGAAGTAAGAGAAGTGTTCTTACAATTAAAAACACAGACAGTTTATGTTTGGCTAGGGCACTCGTTGCTGGAATAACCTTGGCGCATAAAACACGGTACCCTGGAAACGAAAATTTTAGCGAAAATAAAATTGATCTGTAAAACCAACATGCGTGCTCAAGGTGATGCAGCTGATGCTTTACACGAAGCAGCCAGTATACCGAGACAACAATGCGGTTTAGAAGAAATGCTTTTTTTTCAAGATCATTTAGGGCCAGGCTACCGCATTGTTGTTTTCAGTGCCGAAGCGCAATTTTCGCTTGTTTTTGATGACAAGAACGGTTGTCTTTTAGTGCCATTACTTTATCATCGAAACCATTTTGATGTCATCACATCGATTCCTGGATTTTTCTGTTCTAGCTTCTGGAGCAAAACTTGTTTGGCCACATACAATGAGAGTCAATGGCGTCACCTATGCTCGGGAGTATGTAGTGCGTGCCGTAGCAGGGAGTGAGGACAAAATATGAAACCCACCCTAAAATGTAACATCCGCAACAAGTATTACAGTGGACCAGCTTGTTTCAGCAATCATATCAGTAATGGCTTCTGTACTCAAGATCATCGTTGTGATAACTGTGAGTATTGGAATACGAGAACAATATTCCGGGCTTCACATTAAAATGCAAATGCTGCAAAGAAATGGTGACATCGGACCACAAGTGCTTTATCCAACAGCAACAACCTGACAATGGCCCTGACCTCTTTTATTTTTATTTCGATTTTGAATCGCTTGTTACCAATAAAGGTAAATGCGTGGCGAATCTCGTAGTTGTTCAAAACGACGATGGAGAAACACACACTTTTAAAAGTGCAAGTGATTTTTGCCAGTTTGTTTTCAAACACGATTGTGGGATCAAACCCCAAACCAACTCCGCACTCGGGTCCGAAAGCGAAGAAATGCAAGACCCAACCACCAGTTAGAGTTATCCTTTTACATTATGGAAAAGGTTATGACCGTTTTATCATCTTGGAATACTTACTGGCCAATTTTATACAGTCTGAAGTAACTTTCCAGGGTGCTAAACTCTTAAAACTAGAAGTTAACCTCGGAGGCTTCACCTACCGTTTTATTGATAGCCATTCGTTCCTACAGTGCAAGTTGGCTGCTTTACCAAAGTTGTTTAGCTTTGAAGACGAAGTTCAAAAGGGAACATTTCCTCATAGATTCAAAACCAAAATTACATTGTAGGACTACCCGACTTACACTGGTTCGCGCCTGAAACATTCCCTGCTATGGCAAAAAAACAATCCTTGGGAGCATGGCAGAAAGTGAGCGCTTTCAAGCAGACCTTACACAGTCGTACAATTTTCAAGAGGAACTACTTGGCTATTGCATCGATGATGTTAGAGTCTTCAGATTTGCCTGCAAGAAGTTTAAAACCCTCTTCAAGCAAGTTACTTCGGTTGATCCATTCTTCAGTTCTGTCACTCTACCAGGAGCATGTCATAAAGCGTTCAGGACAAACTGGATGGAGGCAGACAGTATCAGCATCGTCTCCAACTTTTCAGGTGGAAAAAAGACAGTGTAGCCACCCAGCAATGGATACTCTAGGAGGAATACAAACGAGGTATTACTTTCAAGCATTCTAGGAACGGTGGGGAGGAGAAAATTGGCCGGTATTTCGTGGATGCATTTCACCGCGAATCCAACACTATTCTTGAATTCAACAGCGACTTTTTTCACAGGAACCCCACAAAATACCCGGCCAATACATTCAACCCCTTACTTAATGCCACCATGGGGGGGGGGGGGGATTGAGGCTTAATGGCCACCATGGGAGAATTATACGAGCGAACACTCGATTAGGAGAACTACCTGCGTACACAAGGTTACAGAATAATCACAATGTGGGAATCTGATTTTATAAAACTGTGCAAAACAAACTGGGAACTCCCGTACTTTTAGGAAACCATCAGTGTAAAACCACCTTTGAACCCAAGACATGCATTTTATGGTGGGCGCACAAATGCCTTTAGTCTTCACGCTGTAGCCCAACCAGGTGAAATAATTGAATATCTCGATGTGATGTCGGAATACCCCTTCATCAAAAAAATGGGGTAGATGCCAAAGGGTCATCCTACACTTCTGAAAAATGTTGGGTATGACTCGACGAAACATTATGGACTCTTTTACGGAGTCATACTACTTCCCCAGGACTTGTATCATCCCATCCTCCCAATACGTAGTGGGGTAAACTACTCTTTGTTCTGTGCTCTGCATGTGCTGAAGCCCTACAGGAGACACCATGCCACCATTCCCCAGCCAACGTGCACTAGAGGGCACTTGGCGCACGCCCGAAGTGGATGTCGCTGTTGCCAAAGGCTACACCATCATGACAGCCTACGAGATCTGGCACTACCCCGAGACTGCTCAGGCCTCCAAACCCGACGATGCCATCCAGACTACGGGCCTATTCACTGAATATGTGAATATATTCTTGATGGTCAGATTTTTTAGTAGTAGGAGAGACTGCCATCCTCCTCCAGCAGTTATGGGATCTATTCGGGTGTATTATGGACACTTTCTCCTCCCCCAACCCCTGCGATGACTAACCAAACTAAACGACCAGTTTGTGAGTGATGTCACTCACAACATGGCGGCACCCAGCTATGTTTTACAGGGCTGGTCCCTTTTTTATCTTTGTACTGTTGACTGTAAGTATTGAATTCGGTAGCTTCCTTTTTTAACTGTTTTAACGATTTTAGTTGTATTCATTCATTGTCCTTTGTCTGTAGGTGAACAAGGCACACAAATGTTCGATTTGTGCTGAAAATTAAAATAGGTTGTTTGTTACTTATGAACTGTGAGTCTGGTTTGTCAGGAAACCCATTGTTAAAAAAATAACCATACTAGACTTCTTTCTTCTACTAAAATCTAGCCATTTCATTTATACGAGCATAAGTTTGCTTCAGATGACATAATGCACCGAAAATTAAAAACAACCAGCCTTTCAATGCAGACACAAGTAAGCGAGATTTTGGCGGGTGTTGGAAATGACGAACTTGTTCATACTTACTAGCCTACGCCAAGGAAACGTCTACAAAACTGTCCTCATTCACAAAAAATATGTGGATATACGTTACTTAAATTAATTATTCGTATATCATTGTAGCCTACATTACACTGAGCGTATGGTGTATCGGACCGATTAGGCTTATTAAATTAAATTAAACTAAACTAAATCGACCGTGCTGCTAAGAGTAGTGAGGAGAGCCATATCTGGATAGTGCCCTCCTGACGGGGGCAATATCCACAACAATGAGCAGTTCATTGTTAACCATTGTTACAATAGGGAAGATTCTTGCTCAAACAGGCATTAATCAGTCATATTAAGAGACAAAACCAATGGTGACCTCACGAACAAAGAGTGCTTAAAAACATACAGGTTTGTCTAAGACAAGCACACTATCTTGTGTGATGGTACTACGTGTCCTCATGGGTACGAGAATAGTATCGATGTTTTTGTGATGGGGTTGTGGAATTTTGATGAGCACACAGAGTGATGTATATACTGATCATGCCAGTTTGTTGTACATACCTTGCCGACAATCAATGCACAACAGGAGAAGTTATTTCGATTTTGTTTCCAAGTTAAATTTTTAACTCATTCAAAATAAAACATGGGATTGCCATCTAGTCAAAAACAAAACCCTCTGCAGTGATTATCTTTTTTTTTTTTAAATAAATAACTTGCGCATCCTCAAAACCTTACATTTTATTTCTCTACTATAAATTGTGTTAATCTACTAAGTGGTAAGTCATTTGGTGTCTAGTTGTTGAAGAGTAAAGATGGAACCCGATTTTCAACCAAAACCCCAGGTAACATTTTAGTTGCTGGTGCATCTCAGAGTGGCCAAATGCATCTTGTTGCTCAATTATTAGTTCACAGAGAAGAAATGTTTACTAAAACATTTAATCGAATCGTATGGTGTTATGATGAATATCAACCAGCCTATACTGAATTAGAATCACAAGTGCCCGCAGTAACTTGGGTACAAGGTCTTCCAGTAGATCTTTATAATAGTTTTTCACCCAGTGATACAAACTTGTTAATTTTGGATGATGTTATGACTGAAAATAATGCGACTGTAGCAAACTTATTTACAAAAGGCTCCCATCATCGAAACCTCACAGTTATTTTCATGGTACATAACTTGTTTTTTAAAAGTAAAGAAAGCAGAATGATAAGTTTGAACGCGCATTACATTATCCTCTTTAAAAACCCTCGAGAGCAGTCACAAATTGTTCATTTGGCGCGACAAGTATATCCTGGTGAGACTAAATTTCTAACGGAGGCATACGCTGATGCAACTGCGAAACCTCACTGCTATTTATTGATTGATTTTATGCAAGCTATGCCAGACCGACACAGGCTACGCACCGGTATAATCCCGCACGACTAGCAATATGTCTATGTCCGGAAGTAGGCCATCACTCCACAAGAAAAAAGTGGGGGTGTGTATTGGCCTAAGCTGTATTATTATCTATGCAGTAGCTTTATTTGTGATGGATGTAGAGAACTTTATTCGATTATCACACTTACCGGTTATGCATATTACCTACAAACTCAACAAAAGTAATCATTTGAAGTTCAGACACTGTACAGTGCAACATGGCTCTCTCCCAGTGTTTAAGCCGCTCAGCACCAGTATTAAAACTATTATTGAAAGCATCGCCAAAACGAAGGACAACAATACTTCAAGCCGGGGTAAAAATGTTGTGTACTCATTGTGCGAATGTTGCCAGAATGTTCTAAGAGGCAATGTTAATTTGACACCTGACCAAAAACGAAAATTAGGTAAATACTAGAACCTGATACGCCAATTGGCAGATTGTCGTGTGAACTTGAGCAAGAAACAACGTATACTTAACCAGCAGGGAGGTTTTATTGAACCTTTGTTATCTGTAGTAGCCCCCGTACTTGGTGGAATTCTTGGTTTACGTTCATAATGGCGCACTTTCAAAAATTAGCTTTGGTCCCCATCGATCACATTGGTGGCACACTGCCAGCCCCATAGCCTAAACCTTATGGAGTAGCAGTATCATCCCCGGAAACGGAAATGTCAAAATTGTTGAGTGATGACACTTTCGATCCGCATAGTAGAGCTGAATTATACCAACAAGTCTTACAGCGATCTCTTATTTATCAGAGGGCGTGCCCTACTGATATTCCAGCCGCTTCAGCAACACAACCAACAGCTGAGCCTACGGCACAACCTTTGCTGACACCACCACAACCATCAGCAGCAGCAGCACTTTCGTCTGAGGATTAAGATGTTGAATTTTTAATAGCTGGTGATAAAATCGAGAAAAAAATTTACAAAACCTCTAAGCTAGAAAATAAATTAGCCATTAAAGATATTGTTCACAGAATCAAAGAACATCCCGACATTTTATCTTGGTCACCCCAAGGTGAAATTATGTACCTGAACAAAATTGTACCAGGATCAAATGTGTCTGAACTCGTTAACAATTTACTCTCACCCTCTGGAGCCGAGCGACCAATAGGATGGCAGTACATGGCCCGTGGTGTTGAAGCCCTGGAGAAAAGTAAGCCTAGACGAAAGAAGCAAGTGTTATTTGCCCCAAGACTCTCTCTACTCCTGTAAGCAGTATGGCTATATTCCCAAAGGACAAATCCTTATGCTAAAGTGTATAAAATATGGCAAAAATATTGATTGTATCAGACTGCATAATAAAAAAAGAGTACAAAAAATTTTTTAGTTTTTTTATTTTACAATTGGTATACATGATTGCATTTTTTTACAGTGGTTAGGGATATAATGCATAACATGGGTGTTTCTAACAACCATTTTATCATTATCAGTACGATTCTTGGTATACATTGTTCTTCATGCTGATGCCATTTGCTCACAGGTGCAGAACAAACAATGTGCACCACAGGCGTAACTCCTCTTTGTTGGATTGGTACGGAATTATGCATCCATCTCGGTGAATTTTTTCTAAGGAAATCAACAAAGTGTCGTGAATAGTAACTTGGGGGTCTTCCGTACGAATAAAAAATTCGGCGCATTTGTCTTTTGCTGGCAAATAGACGGCGACCCAATGTGTTCCAGGTTAGTGCTGTCGTCAGTGTTGCACACTATCGCTGCAGGAAATCGATTTAAAAATGCGGGCAATAAATCGAATAAATAAACTCCACAGAAATATTTTTTTGTCAATTTACAACTTTTCAGGCGTGCTTCAATCTCACGAGTATCCATTATGAACTGTGATCAAACATTACATGTCGGTTTTGATTGATTCCTAGCATGTTGTCAAACTCTGCCAAAGATATTACAGTTTACCGAAGTGGTAAGAGCAGCTCTGAAACGTAGTTCGACTCGTAAATTTCCCTGTTTGATGAGACAGGATTTCGCCGGAAAACTAACCTCATTAAATAGGACCTTTACTGGGCAAAATGCTCCCCCATGCTTTTATGTTTCTTCCCCTTCACCACTGTCAACACCGAGAATCATCACCAGAGCTTTGTCATTTCCCCCTTCTTCACCGCCTGTTCCACGAAACTTGGCCTGCCTCCTTTTAAATGCACGTAGTCTGTTAGCAAATTTGCGGGTCTTTCATCTTCTACTTTCCCAAAATTCGTTTGATCTTTTCTTTATTACTGAGACCTGGCTGAACGATCTTATACCTGATGCATTGCTTTTAAATGGTCTCCCTTTCGAGATTTTTCGTCGTGATAGGGACACCCATGCAGTGGGTATCACAGTTGTCTTTCGTAGGGAACTAAACCTTGCTTTTGCTGAATACACTAGTGGGGTCGAGTCACTATCTGTCACACTTCCTTTGCCCAAACTAAATTTTATTTTGTGCTATTATTCCAAATGGCTACGCCGAGGATTCGGTTACCTAATCAGCATTCTTTATTAAATCTGCAATGAAACCATATTATACCAACATTGTGCTTGGAGATTTAAATCTCTCAACTGTCAACTGGAACTCATTTTCCTCAAATAATCGTGTCCAGGATGCTTTCCTTGAAATCATTACAGACTGTGGTTTTTCTCAGCTGGTTACTGAGCCTACTCGTGGGCACAACATACTCGATATTATTTTAACTGACTACGACCATGCAGTCTTCGGAGTAAGGGTCCTTGAGGGGCTGGGGACCAGTGACCATAATATGGTCTCCTTATGCTCCACCAGAGGCTATCTGTCCCAACGAAAAGTGAAAAAAGTTTATCAAATTCATATTTCGGCGAGAACTTTGGACCAACTTAACTGGAGAACTGAACTCACAGGCTGTGCAGATGTGCAGTCTTCTTGGAATCATTTCTTAAATATGATCCGTAAACTTACCTCGTGCTGCGCAAAAGCCTGGACATCTCACCGTAATAGAGGAGTGGTTCAGTCAAAGGAGTTGTTTGATCTGAGGAGGAAATAACTCGTCGCCTGGCCCAAATTCCGTGATAATCGGTCACCAGCAAACCAACATGCTTACTCAACCCTCAAGAAATCATATTCGGTTTGTGTAACCAAGCTTTTCACTGATCTTGTAACAAAAATACTGAATGAAGGCAATCTCGCGGCCCTCTTCCGCTTCTACCGTCTTAAGTCTAAATCTTCCACCCCTTATTGCCAATGGAAAACTTTTAACATTACCTTCTGATAAAGCTGCAGCTTTCAATTCCGAATTCTTCAAACATGGCATTATCGACGATGGATTTTCACCGATACGTTTTGACTCTGTTACCAACTCCATCACATGTTGCTGTTCGGATGTGGTTTTCACACTGCCCGAAGTCCGGGCTGCACTTTGCCGCCTTAAACCCAGTCATTCCATTAGCCCTGATGGTTTCTCTTCTTTTTTTTACCATCAAATTGGTGATCATGTGGCTCCCGCCTTGCAACAGATTTTTTCCCTTTCTTTTAAAACCGGAATTTTGCCTACTGTTTGGTCCACTGGGATTGTGGTACCTGTCTTTAAAAAGGGTAATGCTGCCAAACCATAAAATTACCGCCCAATTTCCCTTACTAGTGTCCCTTGTAAAATCCTGGAATCCCTTATTCGAAACGAAATGATGCTTCACATTAAAAGCACAATATATTTCTAAATGACCAATTGGTTTTCTGTAAGGAAGATCTGCGGTCAACCAACTTTTACTTGCACTCGATATATGGGCCGAGGCCTTTGATGTCGGTATTTGCACTCAAGTCATCCTCTTTGATTTCAAAAAGGCATTTAAATCTGTGATGCATTCCAAGTTACTACTTAAACTGAGGTCTGCAGGATTTAATGGTGGGCTACTTGCATGGATCTCGGCTTTCATTATGGGTCGCACCTAAAGTGTAATTGTTGAGGGTGAGTCATCCCCACCTTCGGCTGTCATTAGCGGCATGCCACAGGGTTCTGTTTTGGGACCACTACTTTTTCTTCTGTTTCTGAATGACCTCCAATGTCCTGAAACTGCCGTCTCCCAAGAAAAATTTGCAGACGACTTATAACTCCACGCTCCACTTATTTCACCTGACGATTTAATTTTACAAAGAAGTACTGATTCAGTCCATGATTGGTCCGAGAATGTCATAGCTTTGCCTTGAGCAGAAGTCATGTCCCCCATACCTTCTACCTGCGTGATGAGATTCTTAATGAAACGTTTGACAACTTCCGTGATCTGGCTGTTTGGTTCCAGCCCGACTTAAAGTTCACCACACACTGCAACGTTATTGCCACTGCGGCCAGCCGTAGATCCTACATGGTGCGTTGTTGTTTCAATTTAGGGAATCTTCATACCAGGCTTTGAGCCTTCAATGTCTACGTCCGTCCATTACTTGAGTATGCTAGCCAGGTTTGGTCTCCTAATCTCCTCAAGGATATTGACAGGATTGAGTCAGTAAAAAGGAACTACACCAAATCACTGCCAGGCATGCATAACATGGAGTACTCCCAGCGTCTTAAAAGCCTCGAACTGGATACCCTTGAGTGTCGACGTCTTAAGGCGGACCTTTTCTTGACTTACAAGATTTTGCACTCTCTGCTCCCTATCGACCTTCCATTATTCAAACTAAGTTCTGTTGCTAAGACCAAGGAAAACTGTCTTAAGTTAGTTCTTCCAAGATTTCACACCAACACGCGAAAATCTTTTTTCGCCCTGCGAATTATACCTGCATGGAATTCCCTAAGTGACGAGACTGTCTCTACCCCATCACTTCTTTCATTCAAAAATAAACTAGCCAAAGTGCAATCTCAGCCGATTTCTCCTTCACCCTGAACATTGCCCAGCTTTTCCTTAAACCACCACCTTCATCCTCACCTTTTAAAATCTTCATTCTCATCCTCACTTTTAATTTAGTTTTATCATAAGCAGTCTCCAATGAGCCCTTGCGTTTCCCTTTCGCCATTATACGAGCCATTATATGTTTATTATTATTATATTAAGATTGACAATTGGTTTAGGCCAAGTTTTAACTGCGATGCATTTTTATTATTTTAATTTTAATATTTTAGACACATTGACAACGATACCCGGCTTTTTCCCTCACTTGTCCCTCACGTTTGGCGATGCCATCGGGGATCATTGTGTCCCTGGTAGGTCTAACCTTGGTGGTAAGGCATTCGTGACCCCAACTCAATACCATCTACCCTTCCTCTACAGCCAGGCTATCATCTTCGTTTTAAACTTTAAAAATCTCCAACTTTTGTAATATATATTTTTTGTTTTAACTTCGGATGGCAGTTAGTGACCACCAGGTCCTTGCCATGCCGGTTGTGTTTGCAACAAACTTATTATTATTATTATTATTATGAGCCTCAATCCCCCCTTTCCCCTGTTTGATGAGATTGAGGTGGTCGGAGCAGCAAAGATCGGGTGTAAAGTCGTACATTCAGAGTGTGAAATTTTAGCAGTAGCATTCACGCGACATACCATTTCCTCCTTTTTCCAGACAGCCAAACAGTGTAAGGTAGCTTTCAATATATCTGTTTTCTGCAAAATGTGGCTCTAACGGTTTGAATGGCAACTGTTCGCCGTCAATGTTTATTGCTAGGTAGCCTACGTTAAAATGTTGAAAATTAAAAGGGTTTCGAGCATAACTTGCATTAAATGCTGCAGAATCAACTAGGCCTAATAGCATTCGGCGTGGTAATGACCCCAGGAAAATATTGTCTTTATTTATGTTGAGTGCCCCACTAGGAATGGAAAAAGTCTTAACCTCCACTCTATTGAAGGGGTATTTGCAGTAGCCGACTGTAATATTTGACCAAATGCAATCTGTACAGCCAAGATCTTTGCGAATACTCAGGCTAGATTCTTGAATTTCGACTTTGTAGCTTGCATCTTGTCCAGGTGACATTAAACAAAATGAGTTTGGACTTCTCAGGAAACAGAATCTCAAACTTGTGTTGCTGAGAAGGTAGTGATCTTGGTGTAACAAATCAATGTGAAATTCACCTTTCATTTCAAAACTGTGTGAATTTGCCGAGATTCTGGTAAAGTGTTCGTAGTATCTAAACGACCTGGTGTGTCTTCCATCCATAAGCCATTAAGCCTCAATCCCCCCCATCCATAATTCTGCAGCTAACCAACTTTTCTTGGCTTCTTCACTGTGGTTCAATAAAGTTTCTAGGTATGCCCGGTAAGGATACGTGTTGCTCCCACCACTAATCAGCATATTAGACAGGGTGACATCAATTTGGGTAAACAATGAACGAAAAAATAAATTGCAAGGGGCCACCGCACTGTCATCGTCGAGGTCTGTGCCATCTGCCTTTGTAATTTTTACACGTACATATAATTGAGTGTTGCCTAAGTCGATAGCTTCTGCAGATGCAAGATTTGAAATTCAATAGGCCCCGTGTCTGAAATATTTGCCGTCGGTAGATAGCTAACCCACGAGCCATTTTGTATCTGCGTTTGAGTGGCAGGCACAGCAAAAATGTCCAATTTACTCTTGTAGCAATCTACAGACTTGTGATGAAGTAACGCCATGTTAGGAGGTGAATATGTTGTACTTTGCTCTTGGACGGCTGCGCTTAGAATGAGGCCCACCACCGTTTCTCTTCCTTTTAACTCTCCTCGGTGCACCATCACCGACTTGATCCTTTATATATCCTGCAACATCTCCTGCTAGGCGGCAACCCATGTTTTTTAAATGCTCTTTGGCACTATCTTTAGTATCAGAGCCTGCTACAGCATCGATGGCCACATTATCCCCAGTTCCAGCGAGTGCTTGTCCAACGTGCGCAGCACCACGCTTGACCAACGGCATTGCAAAACTAAACAGCCGACCAAAAATGCTACCCAAGCCGAACACCCTCTGCACCCGGCTCCCCTTGTAGTACACTTGATTACTTCCACCAGCTTGTTCCAAATAATATTTAACGTAAGTGTTAGGGTCGGACACGTGCGGCACTGCCATGTTGACTCAACTGAAGCTACGTCTGAAATGAAGATTGCAGCACACTTTGCCTCGTTGAAATACTATTGGTTCTCCGTGATCATTACGAATATCAATGGCAATGGAGGGTATACTATTACGTGAAATTGTTACGTAGTCAGGGCTAGTGAATGTACACAAGAAGATTACCTGGGTTGCCATAGAGGGGGATAATGCGTAAAACTTGAGCTTGAGAGTCTCGAATAATTTGAGGCAAAATAATATCTGTGTAAACTACAGCACTATACATGCCAATCTTTACATCAGCAGCATGAGTGCCATTAACCAGCCCCTTTAAATACTGGATGGAAAATCCAAACATTTGAGCCAAATTCCCATTCATCCACAGATAGGCATCATTTTCAGTTTCAGTGGTGAGTGAAACATTAAAGTTTTCCCTAATTTTTTTTGTTTTGCTGCGCTAAAACTGACAATGAATTGTAAATAGCTTCGATAATGTCTTTAACTGTGTCGTAGTAGCCTACTGGCAGTTTTGCTTCTGATGAATGAAGAATTTTTGTACTGTTCGAATGCATGTGCGAAAATACTCTTTCCGTATTTTCAGGTTGATCAATTGCCCTGTTCTCATTCCACACGTTGTTGGTCTCGATCGCTGTGGCACCAGCAGGGCTTGAAGGCGGCATGCCTTCCTCCCTGGTTCCCTCGTAATATTCGACCGAGTTGTTTGACTCATCAATATTGAACCACGAGTGGGAAATAAACATTTCTGTTAGCACAACCTCCCATTTCCCCACTCAGTTCTAAAGTGTAAGGCAGAGTAGTAATGTATTTGAACATTGTCCCTCCATTCTTTACGTTGGAAGGCAAAATTACGTAAAAATTCTCCATTATGTTTTTACTAATGAAGATTATGGTATCCACGAATTCATAGACTTTGGATAGCCTAGCTACTTGACGAGCACCTGGTTTATGCCTTCACGTTTTGCACGTTTCATAACTTTCCCGATAGTGTAGAATTAGTCTTTGTCCACTCGCACTTTTTTGTAGACCTTGCTAGTAAAAAGTGCCTAAAATCATCTTGCCGTTTGAATCTTTAACTCTGTATACGGGTGGCCTTTGTTGTATTCTGCTCGCAACAGTGAACACTTCTTCAGCCCAGTTTGGGAGATAACCTTTCTCAAACACTTGCTTGAGCTTACTGATCCTAAATGTGTCACCTACTGCATATTTGCAGTTGGGTGGTGGGGTTTTTTCATGACGTCATCGCTTTACAAGCGTTCACGCACTGCTGCCTCGTTGTCAGTGTTGACGTCGACTGGTCTCATCCCTATACTCTTGTGATGCGTATCATTATAAGAGTGAACCAGGTATTTTAAAACTTTGGTGCAACATAACGTGTTCTTATGAGTGAAGTACCGCCACATGCGAGATTTAAGCGTTTTATTAAAACGTTCTACTACCACCGCTTTTTTCTCTCCCTTAGCGGTGTAAAATATAATATTATTTTTTTTTTGAAGAAACCAGTAAGTAGCATGGATTCTAATTCTCCACCCATGTTCGTATTTAATTTAGAAGGTTTTCAACCCTCTTTAAATATGGATTGAAATGTTTTCAACACCGTGGCACTTTGCCTATTTTTCATTGGTACTACCCACACATGCTTGGAGAACACATCAATTACATCAACCAAGTCTGCCTGCCATAAATAATCAACCCCCAAGAGATAGTTTTGTTTCTCGGAAATGTCTTTCTCAAGGGCTCGTGTAAAGTGCAGGTTCTCTGACCTTGCAGAAAGTCTAAAGTTTTTGCTAAAGAATCTCTGCTTGCATTCCTTAAACTACCCACGTCTCCTAAACTGCCCGGCTCTTGAGTATTAAAATAAAGTCTTTTCAGTTTTACTGCCATGACCACTACTGACCCACTGTCGAGTTGAATTTACGACTTGAAAGGATATGCCTCATCTGTATAAAATTCATAATTGCAAAAGCCAACATTACAACCATAGAAACGGCATGTACCACTAGAGTGAACTGTAGTCTATCCATGCTCGACTTGAAATAATGGAAATTGAATATTACAAGTCTTTTTATCAGAACAGCTCTTCTACAATCTAGTTAAAAATTGTCTACTGCCCCCCTTTTAAAGTAGGCTCGCCATCTGTACACTTGCCCATACAAAATTAGCATTCCTGTGATGCATAGCCTCCCCTTCCCTCTTTTTTTTATCAAAATGGCGCCCTCTGATTGGCTGCTCATGTAAGGGCAAGCAAATTTTCGATTCAGTAGTGTAAACAAACAAAATGGTGGCCTCTGATTGGCTGTTCGTGTAAGGACATGCAAAAATCATTTCAACAGTGTATACAAACAAGATGGCCAACCACTTTACATCACTTGACAAGCTCAATTTAATTTTTAATAGTCCCGGACTCAACCTGGATGAACAAAATGGTATCACATGCCTCTAGCACTTATTTAATAATACCGCACTATAATCTCTCTGCATAATCATCTTTAAGAACAATATCTAAGGCCGCCTTATCAACTAATCAGCGCGGTCAAGGGGGTAAAGGTGTCAATCAGCAGACTCGTCAGATAACCCATTGGGCCTGGGTCCGATCCCGGACACTGGTTCAAGAAAAAAGAATAGTTCTTCAGAAAGAAATACCCTCTGAGATAAAGCTCAACTCTAGTGAGCTGCGAGAACAGGCGGATGTTACGTCACAGGAAGTGAGGTTGACGGGAACAGGAAGTGATGAAGTGACGAACAGGAAGTTGGACTAGCAGGAACCAGAAATGATTTCACAGGTCAATGAACTATCAGAGGATTATCTTATCTCTTCATCTCTAGCCACGCCTCTTTCTATTGTTCCTGGGTATACAGGTCTCCTTTTTTTCTGCTAGCGACCCAAAGGGACCCAGCAGGCCTGCGGGCCAAACCTACAAAAAAGGGGCAGCACAATCGGGAACTCGGGAGGCATGGTGCAACTAGTATTGATTAGGGGTTGGGAGAAAGAGAATTTTTTTAAACTGCATTTTGAAATTTAAGCCAGTGGCCATGGTTAGTACACGAGTTCTAAAAAATGGTTTAGCCCCATCTGAGGACAACATCCTTTACACAGTCAGAAACTTGTGTCGCTTTGGCAGTCTTGTTTCATTATGGCCAGGTCCTGAAATCTTCCAGAACTAGGAGTATTCATTTGGCTACTGGTGGGCTTACAGTAAAACCCCAATGAGAAATATGGAAACTTTTCCAAGGGGCACTTAGAGGACCAGGTGTTGTCAGGAGCACAGCAGGATTACAAGTGTGAGGATTGCAAGTCTGAGGAACTTTGCATCTGGATACAGAATCAGCACCATCCTTACTCATGCCAACCCATCCAACCAACTATTAAAGCTATTTGAAATTGCTATGAAACGGCTTCCAATCGTTGATAATTGGATTGCAGTAATCACGCAGTTACATAGTGACATAATGTCTCTTGATGAGAAGACCAGGCAACACTGTGAATAATTATTTTCACTTATATTTTGAGAAGTAATTTTTCCATGTAGCCCCTCCTTAGTCCACATATCGTCCAAACTTTTAGTAAATGGTGTAGGAGAAGGATTAGGCAAAAAGCGATACATTTGTTCATTTTGCCCTAGCCATCAAGAAAGGTCACCTTGATTTAACAAAAAATCACTGTCCTGCTGCTGCTGTTGTTGTAGCAAGGTAGGCTGTGTTAGAGGTGGTGTAGCTGTTGTAGGATGCATAGAGCTATGCATGTTGGAGTCGCCATTTGATTTTTCATGTACATTTTGTGGATTACTATGAAGCACGTCAATTGCATATTAAAATTCGGAGCTGGTTAATAAGATTGATAACGAACTAGATAACGATTGGTGAAATGATGCACACAACGAAGCACTTTTACGACACACTAACGGACGTGACAAAGCACAAATTCAAGCACTTACACACAGCAACATCTCACATTCTTTTGCACACATCAGATAACGAACACCTAGTAGCACTATCACCAAGGCTCATATCATTTTCTGTACAGCTGAAATCAACACTACGTTGTGAAGTACATTAACACACTAAATAAATAATCAGATGAAGTAGACGACGTGGTTAAAGACATCTCGTCACTGTTGAATTATGCTCTGTATACATTCCTGACAACACACATTTGAACACTGTCAGGTGAATCCACACAACATTGTCAATATTAAACAAAAATGATTTAGACAACTAGCGTTTCCAAAAGCTGAACCAATCCATCCTAGGCCAAATAACAGTAGTTCCAAGCAAACTAAAGAAAAGTTAAAGGCAAACGTGGTCTACCCAATGCAAAAAAAGATATGCAATAAATAAATATATTGCTTATGTACATAGAAAAGTCCGTTCGGGCACCCGCAACGGGAGTGTCTCAAGAATCTGTATAGCTTAATACAAGAAATGTAAGTTGAATAAGCGTGACGCAAAATTAAAAAATTGTGTGTCCAAGATTACGAGATTTCCTGATTCAGATGCTTGGATATTCTCCTTAGGTGTAGAAAGATATTACCAGTTTAAATCACACGACGGGCTCCGAGGTTTTGCCGGTGGTACGATTAAAGGAGACAACAGCAATATTGTCCATATAATCATAGTTAATAAGAACATTAAAGAAATACTCAATGACTTAAATTGTAAGGAATCTAATGATGGCTTTAAAGCCTTTCAGTATCACCTAACTCTCCGGTTAATATACCTGCACAACATGACGTAATGATAAAAAAACCCATCCCACTTTTTGCTCATCTCACCTTTATATGGAGGCATTGAACCAGGGGTCACAACTGTACTAGAAACAATGCATTTAAAACCTTCGAACTCTACATTCCTTCCAACGCTTGGCGTAACATTAAAAACAGAAGAAACATGGTGGCACTTATGGTGTACACAATGCATACCGTCTCACCTCTGCTCCCGCCCGAATGAGACTCGTGAAATGTGCATCCCATAATTCTTCATTCCAGTCGTAATTACACCTAGGTTGTGCGATGAAGGCAACGCATATATAATGGCAGGTTGCCACAAATGTGAAAAACGCTGTATATCTTAAAAACGATGCAAACATCAATTTATAAAATCGAACAGCTGTTGTAAAATTAGTACAAACTTTTCCCTGTGCTAGGATAAATTTTGAAAACAGTATCATAATTTGACTGTAGCTGTGCGTGTTTTAACTGTAGCTGTGAGTGCTTGACATATCAATCCGCTCCATCTGTAATACGCCCAAAGCTTGTTTCCTAGTAGGCCTAGCTATTTTCTTTTGAAACAATTGCTACCAGGAAACAGTCTTTACAGACGGAGTGGATTGAAATGTCAAGCCTCTAGGAGGTTGCATGGCTGGTTCGATTTGTACTGCTATGAATGACTTGTGTCCTATATATCCGTATTTTCCTCAATCGGCAAGAATTTGTTGATCAAGAATCAGAGAGGAGGCACAAGGGAGTACTTGGGGGCCTTAGGAGTATATCATAGGGGTTTCATGGCTCGTTCGATTTGTACTGATAACAATGACTTGAGTACCAGATTTCATGCTTTCAGCTCAGTTTTATTTCCCTCACCAACAACGACGAAGGTTTGGATAACTGACGCTGCCATTACCTGTCATGATCCGTCATCGTTAGTTCCGTAGAAATGGTTTTCAGCACGAAACCTAACCCCAAATGGCACCAGTTCCATTTGCACCTGTTTCCTGATATGAAAACTCGACTTTGCACTTTTAAGGTTTTTTGTGCAAATATATGCATCATTGCCTCACACAACACCCACATCTCTACCCATTTATACACTTATCTCTAATGAAATAATAAAACTAAAAGTTTCCTGTCTTCTAAATCAAAAGATGCTCTCTGCACTAGTACAGAAAATTCCATGATGGAAATCGAGCCATAGCTTAGTTCAATTTATAATTGACTCACTTAGTTGTTGTTGTCAGTAGCGAAAGACAAGAAGTATTCCATAAATAAGGATTCGTTTCTTCTACTTACTTTTGATGGGCGGAACTGGAACCTAAAACTCTACGTTGTTCACTGTTTCATGCAAGGCAAATCATACGGTTTTACTCTGAAGCAGCTGCTTGCTAAGTTAATGCTGGCACAAGTGCATATTTTGATTTATGACTGTTTACTGAATAAATATTATATGTTAATATTAGGCGGCAGGTCATGTTTGCTCTTTTTTATATTAGTACCTTTTTGTAGACTTATTAATGTTTTTTTTACTCTATTGGGATTTGCAGTTCCTCGAACGCTAGACACCAGTTAAAGGCGAGCCTATGTGGACGGATATAGGTCACTGCCTCGGGATGACCCTTGCTAGAGCTCCCCTTTCCTAATTCCTTAATTACAGGAACCTGCATTGGGACTGTCTTCCATCACTTTTACAAATGGATCATGACAACGATTCATTTTTAAATCGTATTTTTCAAAATTCTGCAACTGTGGAAAGTCCGTTAACCAAAATTATTTTTTTTTGACAATCATGGCTCTTTATTCACACGAATATTTGTAGCCTCAGAGCAAAAGGGTTAAACATAAGTTTTTCGAAATAATCTTTTCTAAAATTTGGGTAAAATTTGGTTGAAATTTGGGCTCAGGAATCTCGTGTTTACCAATTTCGGTGTTATAAAGCTTATTTCTATTGCCGGTGGTTTGGCAGTTTACTTACTTGACGATGTTGATGTGAACTACAAACCGGTTTTTTCTCCTAATGCTGATTTACTTAAAATTAATTTTATGATGAAAAATTGTATTTGTGATATGTCTGACTGAGTTATCTATTGTAACAGACACCATGACAACTCGTGACACTATGTTCATTGGTGACATGAATTTGTATATTAAAGAAGTCAATAATGCAGTGAACATCTATTAGACAATTTTGGGGTTAATGAGTTTGTGTCAGATATAAACAAATACACTCATGTTAGTCCACAAAGTAAATCTTGTATAGTTCATATTTTTGTGAGGTCTAATTATTTTTGTAATTATAACTCGGCATTAATTAAAATGACCATCAATGACCACTATGCAGTTGCTCTCAATCTTAATTTACCTGCAACTAAGAGTGATAATCCGAACTCATCGATTTAAAAAAAAATCTTCCAATGATTAATTTCAATGAATTAAATAAACGTCTGTTTGGTGAAGACTGGATGAGGATACATAACGAAACCAATGCTAACTATGCTATGACTTAATTTGTTAGAATTATGCCGCACAACGTAAAGTAAGCTACGTTTAACAAAGTCGTTTCTGCAATAAATACGAAGCTTAACCCCTGTATGACTACTGATGTTTTAAAATCTGTAGGATTTAAATATGTACAAAACCATGAAAAAACATCTTGAAACCAGACTTATAGCAGTGAATTTGTTAATTACAAAAATATTCTTAAAAACGTAATCATGGAAGGTAAAGAACAGTACTAACAGGACGAATTTTCTAAATCTAAAAATAATCCTAAAAAACAGTAGCATATTCTAAACGAAATTATAGATTCGAAAAAACAACTTACTTCTGTCCCCCAATGATGCAAGTGTAAATAGATTTTAGGTTTCAGTTGGAAATGATCCTAAGGCCTACTACTACTAACGAATCCAACAATTTGTTTGCTAATATTGGGAAATATTTGGGCTGGTAATATTGCAGGTAGTGGACAGAGCAAACATCTCCCCACCTCTTGTGAAAATCGCATGTTTGTTGTACCTGTTACTGGGTATGATATCCATAAGTTCATAAGTTCTCTGCAGGATGGAAAAACTCTGGGTCATGATGGAATTTAGGCTAATGTAATTAAGCATATGACACACATCATTGCTGCAATGCTTGTTCATCTTTTCAATCTTTCCTTCGAAACTGGCACGTTTCCCCATATTTTAAATCACTCTGTAGTTTTTCTATTTTTAAGAAAGGCTGTCATAATGACCCAAAAAACTATAGACCATTGCTTTCCTATCTACTACTGACGAAAAATAGCTAAGTGGGAGAGCTACCTAATTAGACTGAACAAAAGACTGGGGAAAGGGAAGCTGGGGATCTTTGGGGTTAAGTTAGGGTTAATAAAAAGGCTTAGTTTAGGTTGGGGAAAGGCCTAACCACAATAGGGCCTACTAAAGGCCTAAAAGCCAAAAATCCCCCTAACTAGGACACCTAGCAGGGGTTGAAGGAGGGCCAGCCAGTTGGCTGGCCCGAAGGCTTTCTGATTTTTCCATGCTGGCCCACTTGCTTAAATACGATTTGGTAACCCCTGGCAACCGCGAAATGGCCAGGGTATTATGGGTAATGGACTGTTCTATTATGTTCTAGAGGCAGGAACCGGAAACCAAATTATAAGACATAGATAATGTCCACCTATGGAAGAATGGACACCCAAGACTCAAGATTGGCCATTGGCCCCAGCAAACATGCAAGTAACAAACATGCAAGTAACAAGATTTGCGACATACTCCACCACCCACACGAAGCTCTGAAAAAATTACACATCGCAAATCTTGTGTCTAAACTTGAACACATACATCTTGTAACACACTAACCATGTTGAATTTTTATTGAAACAATTGTCTGTAAAGCTGTAAGCTGAAAGAAAAACACATACATTCAAGTACATGTCACAAATATGAAAGCTGTTGAAAAAAAAAGTATTCCCAAATGAACATGAGAAAATGATACCCTTCACAGACGGATTTACCGCCAACGCCTTGTCCAAATGACTACGAATGACAACTCTGCACGAAACTCCTCTACACACAAACTACGAGGTCCGAAAACTAAGAGGTCCGAAGACTGACTCTTGCACGAAAACTAGGAGGTCCGAAGACTGACTCCTACACGAAAACTAAGAGGTCCGAAGACTGACTCCTACACGAAAACTAGGAGGTCCGAAGACTGACTCCTACACGAAAACTAAGAGGTCCGAAGACTGACTCCTACACGAAAACTAAGAGGTCCGAAGACTGACTCTTGCACGAAAACTAGGAGGTCCGAAGACTGACTCCTACACGAAAACTAAGAGGTCCGAAGACTGACTCCTACACGAAAACTAAGAGACTCTTGCACGAAAACTAAGAGGTCCGAAGACTCTGTCCCAAGACTACTCTGTCCCAAGACTACTCTGTCCCAAGACTACACTCAAACGACTCAACAAAAAACGACTACAGCTGACATAATGACACGCCTTCAAGTACGGACTTGAAACTACCAATTACGATGCACCGCAAACGATCGAAAAAAAACATGGTTTAAGAAAACCAAAACTGCTAGAGAGACTCACCAAAATTCGACACACCTCTCATAAATTAAGTTAGTTCTGAAAGCCAAAAATTAGGTTGATTTATGGGAAAAAAAACCCTTTGGGGAAAAAAACCGTCGCAGAAAATATTGCTCCTCATGAGCTTACCAACACAAATTACAAGAAATTGCTTATTATTAAGCCCAAATTAAAATATTGCCATAAGGCAACCCAAACGCCAAAGCTAGTGTTCCCCCTTCACTAAACACACCCAGAATTCAAAAGTAGGCCTTACAGCCAAACTAAGCCTTAAATAAAAATTTGTCCGAAGTAAAAACGTTTCCGTTTTACCTCCCAAGTTCAAAAAAACAAAAATTCAAAATAGGCATAAAAATAGGCTTACGCCAAAATCCCTAAAAACGGATTCCCAAGACCCTTCTGCATATGCCTACCAAATTTCAGCAAAATTGAAGCATGTTAGGCTTAACTAGTGCATAGGCCTAACTATACAATGGAACTTAAGGCCCAGGCTTAGCCATTGCTCGGCTTACCCACGTTTCACCTTAAGCTCCCAAAAACCTAAAAAGGGCCTAACAAAAACCCAAACAAGAGAACCCTAACTTAGGCCTAACCAAATTCGCAGTAAAGGGAACCCCATCAGCCTTACTCCCAAGAAGAAAAACCCCAAAGGAAACATCCCGAGAACAAAAACCTTCTCAAACAGCCTTTCCCGAACAGCCCTTCCCGGGTTTCGGCACCATGACGAAAAATAGCTAAGTGGGAGAGATCCAAAATAGGCCCACTTGGGCAGAAGGGTCTTGGGGATCATGACGAAAAATAGCTAAGTGGGAGAGCTACCTAATTAGACTGAACAAAAGACTGGGGAAAGGGAAGCTGGGGAACTTTGGGGTTAAGTTAGGGTTAATAAAAAGGCTTAGTTTAGGTTGGGGGAAAGGCCTAACCACAATTGGGCCTACTAAAGGCCTAGAAGCCAAAAATCCCCCTAACTAGGAAACCTAGCAGGGGTTGAAGGAGGACCAGCCAGTTGGCTGGCCCGAAGGCTTTCTGATTTTTCCATGCTGGCCCACTTGCTTAAATACGATTTGGTAACCCCTGGCAACCGTGAAATGGCCAGGGTATTATGGGTAATGGACTGTTCTATTATGTTCTAGAGGCAGGAACCGGAAACCAAATTATAAGACATAGATAATGTCCACCTATGGAAGAATGGACACCCAAGACTCAAGATTGGCCATTGGCCCCAGCAAACATGCAAGTAACAAACATGCAAGTAACAAGATTTGCGACAACTACCTCCAAACTTATTGAAAAGGAAATGAAAACAGGCTTATTATATTCCTGGAAAAAAAAACTCCTTCACAGCAACCAGTATGGTTTTCGAAGAAATCGTAGCACAGAACACACCATTTGAACTTGCATACTCAGATTTGTAAAGCTGTGGGGGTAGCACAGTATGCCTGGAAAAAGTGTCGCGTTTAAGTGTTTTTATTACTGGAACATATTCTTTTAGATGTTTGTTAACCAGCATTAAGTGGTTATT
Organism: Lithobius niger; assembly: GCA_023313725.1. Classification (NCBI taxonomy): domain Eukaryota; kingdom Metazoa; phylum Arthropoda; class Chilopoda; order Lithobiomorpha; family Lithobiidae; genus Lithobius; species Lithobius niger. The sequence continues at coordinate 72,221 of JAHWFP010106621.1, forward strand.
ATGTAGAGGGGAGTTTATGCATGTGGATTATAAGTGTCTCAAGATTTATAGAAGCTGTAGTTTGTTTTTCTTGTAACAAGTTTGGTACCTTGTCCATGGCGGGGGTGTGCCCCGTTGCAAATCTGTCTGGTGACGTGCCTGTTGAAAGGCAATTTTGTACAAGTAAATTGGATTCAACTTTTAGTTTAAAGTTTGATTTGTGGGATGCCATGCGTTTTTTTAGGTTTTGTCGGGATTGTCCTATGTATGTAGCTTTACAAGTTGGTTCCGTACAGGGGATTCTACAACTATACTGAGTGTGGAAAATGCATCGGCCACTTTGTTAGTGTTTTTATTTTCGTGGTGCATGGTTAACTGTTTTACGTTATGGTACCTGTTGGAGACAAGTAAGATGTGGTTAATACTAAGTTTCTTCTCAAGAACTTCAGTGATGCCTTGGAAATAAGGCAGATCAATGAAATAGGTTGATAACGGGGGAGGGGAGGTTATTTTGGTTTTAATGCTTTGTAGATCAGTTTATTGTCATACCCGAGTGAAAAGCCATTTTCAATATATAACTCTTGTTGAGCCGTTGGTTTTCCGTCTTTAATCCTTATTTCACGTTTAATTGTTCCATTCGTTTCACTTGGAGAATGACACGGCAAATTACCGTTCCTGCAGTGTTGATTGGAAAGTATATGTTTAATATGCACGTGTTAAATTCTGCTTATGGACGTTTCCTTTTGGTCGTGTCAGTATGGCTCAGCAGTAGGACCTCGGCCTTTGGTTTCAGAGGTCGTGGGTTCTATTCCCCGTTTGGGCAGTTTGACATATAAGTCCAAAAGGCAACGTAAATAGGTTTGCATCTATGTTTATATTACTGGAAAATGTACTAGAATTCATGCTGTAGTTTGTCTGTATTACTAATATGAGTGATGACATGTTTAACTTCGTTAATCATAATATTGCTTTTGTAGTAGGCATCAACGTAGGACTTAAAATACAAGGTGCGAGTGGTCTGCATGCTTTTTCTATAGTGTGTATATTCTATTTGGCTCTTTTTGGTGACAGTGACAATCACATCTAAAAGTGGGATGGCATTGTTTTTAGCGGACTACATAGTGTAAGTGAGTGATTTAGTAATGCTGTTGAGAAAATCAAGGATTATAATCTTAAGCTTTGTTAGTAAAAGTGCCAAACGAAAAATGATTATTTTAATGTCGTTTGCATTTTTCCTGTAGCACTGCTTGGTTTGCTTTTAATTATCCGTTTACGTGCTTTTCTTCTGCATTGCATTTCATCTTTATCATGCAAAACCATTCGTTTCCATCAGATGACTAAATACACACAGAAATGAATGGAGAGGGGATAGTGATTTGCAATTCTTTATAAAACATACACATTTAATCAAAGTAGCTTGCCTATAATTCAATGCATCTTGTGCATGAAATTTGGCATGAATGAATGAATAGAAGTTATCGGCCAGTAAGCTTATAGCTTTTTAAAAAAACATTTCTGTTTTTTAATGCAATACATTTGTTGTTGAGAATTTCATGGTATCTGATATCATGTTCAATGCAACGTATTAGGCACGGAAAAAAAAACAATCGTCTACAATAGCAAAAACTAACAGCTTAGTTCTAAAACTAAATCAAATTACAAACAAGAACCTCAAGTGCTCCTTAATAAAAGGGTGATATGTTTGAAGTTTTACTTTACTTGTTAAAATGAACACGGATAAAAATTTAGGATTTATGAATTTAAATAAACAAATGTAAAATTCAGAAAATTGCATCTGTCTAAGTGATGTTGTGCTTTAAGAATAATTTAATTTGTACCAAAAACGAACGTACGAATTAAATTATTCTTCAAGCACAACATCACTTAAACAGATGCAATTTTCTGAATTGTTCTTTTTATTATTTAAATTCAAGAGTCCTATATTTTTATCCTTGTACATTTTAACACGTAAAGTAAAACTTTAATCATATAACCCTTTTTTACGGCACACTTGACGATTTTGTTTATAATCCGTGTACCTGTTTTATGGCTATGGCATCATGCTACAATGGTGTGAACGCGTAGATGTGAAAGCGCGAGCATGCAGTGATTGTGTGCTCACTTTGAATTAATTCAGCTCAGCTCTGAAATCATGCCTGTACGAAATAAATACGTCATTCTATCGTTGCTAGTAGCCAATTTCGAGGCCAACTTAGCTTAGTTTGGTTTAAAACTACATGCGTTTAGATGAAACACGGACTTTTTCATTGATCTTTCAGGGTCCTGTAACTTATGGCTTGACCAACTGAAAACGTGGTCTATGAGGATGAAGAACCAGAAATTTTCTAGCTTAGATCATGTTTCAGATTTTAATGAGGTGCAGTAGTTTTTCTGAAACAGTGGAAGCACAAGAAACAGAAGAACACCAACAAAGTGAACAGATTTCAAATTTACATTTGGGTTTCTGCCTTTACTCTTACACAGAATTGCATAATTTTTGGAACATTTGGAACCTTCCATACCTTTCTACTATCTGGCCAAGTCTGGTTGAAAAAGAGCGAATAGGAATGGAGATGTTAATTTTTTTAGTTTTGCTGGAGGGAGGACTCCATTTCAATCACATACAATATTACAAACAAAAACGTCAAGTGTGCCGTAAAAAAGGGGGTTATATGATTAAAGTTTCACTTTACTTGTTAAAATGAACATGCATAAAAATTGAGATTTTTAATTGAAATAATCAAATGTACAATTGAGAAAATTGCATCTGTATAAGCCTTGCTGTGCTTTACGTTTTAAATATATGATTGGTACAACATCACTTAAACAGATGCAGTTTTCTCAATGGTACATTTGACTATTTCAATTAAAAATCATCAATTTTTATCCGTGTACATTTTAACAAGAAAAGTTAAACTTCAATAATGTAACCCCCTTTTTACGGCACACTTGACGGTTTTGTTTGGAATCCGTATACTTTTTTTTACAGCTATTGCATCGCGATACAAAGGCTTATTCATGGAGTTGATTGTTGCTGCCCATTTTGAAACAATTCAGCTGAGCTCTGATTGCTTTAGTCTGATGAGTGGCATTGTTGCCTAATTACAATGGTTAAAACAATGTAAAACAATCACAGTAATGGTTCAGGGTCCCGTAATCCTTCTTAGGGAGGGCGCATAATGGCAGGCCAGGGCCCCAATACGTACGTTCTAATCCCGTAACTCAGGTATGGCTCGACCTATTGAAAAATGGTCTCGGTGAGGATGAAGCCCAAGGAAATTTCTAGTTTAGATCATGTTTCAGATTTAAGGTAGGTCCAGTGGTTTTTTTCTGAAACGGTGTCAGCTAAGAACAACAACAACAATAAGTGAATAGTTTTCAATTTTAAACTAACGTGTGGCTCCTTATGTTTACTCTTGCACAGAATTGCATAATTTTTGGAATAAATATACTCTCGATACTTATCTACTATCTGGCCAAGTTTGGTCGAAATATATTGGAATAGGAAGGGAGATATTAATAGTTTTCGTTTTGCTGGAAAGAGGACTTCAATCATATATATCGCATGAATACGTTCCTAACGGGGTTTTCGTCGAATAGCTCGGCTCACAGAGGTCTCAGGGACTTGTGGTGGCTGTTGCTGTATATGATAGGTTCACATTTACTCTAAATTTCGCTCCGCGAGCTTTTAAATTTTTAATCCAAAGTGGACGCTTAAAAGCACTCTACATGCTGTTTTTTTTTCCGACACTTAAAATAAAAGCATTGAAAAAGTTCTTCTTGAAAATCATTGCAAACAACAATCTTCAAACATAACAACATATAAGTAATTCGGAACTGCTGCATTTGGTTGTTGTTAGCAATGCCGACATTTTGCTCCATACTGCACCTGTTAAAAAAAGACATTATATCCGACATGGTGCCACATAAATTCCTAGACTCAACTTTTTTTGGCTATTGAAGTGCATCGATTTTATGGCATTAAGGATACATTCATCTAATAGTTGAAAATGTTGAATAAGCAACTAAAATATACACTACGTAATATAAACATTTTCTGTCACAATGCAATAAAACTTCGACGAATGATTTACGAAATTTAACAAAACCTATCAAAACATTGAACGAGTTGAAAGGAAAGGTAGTTTTCATGAGTTAATAATGAAAGCTGAGCTTAACGAAGAATGCAAATCTTTAAACTGTTAAATTGGATACTTTGGTATTCATGGTTTCATTCACCCGTGTTGGCTTTGTGCATGGTAGAAACCTAGCAGCTGTTTCAGAAGACTGTTTGCAGTGTGTTCTTTGTAAAACACGAACAATCACAGTCGATAGATCTTGATGATGTTATTTAATAAGTGTCATTAAAATGGGCTTCCTTTTAATGGCTTCCATACTTATCACCTCAAGTATTATCCTTTTGGTAACGAATCCTACTGAAGGTAAGGATGTGTGTACATTCCTTTTGAAATGTAATGAAAGTGAAGCATTACCTGTAATTTCCTTTTTAACCTGCTAATGAAAATAAAACCTGGAAAGGCTTGTAGATTGGTCACCAGGACCCATGACGAACTGCAACAGAAATTCAAGTTCATTAATATCATCTTGAACTTGTTTCAGCTGGCCAAGAAGAGCACAGCTTAACTCTTTAAGGAACGCATGACTTTTTTAAAGTGTTGGTTGTTGTTTTCGAACCGGCATTCAATTGGTTTGGAGAAGAAGATGCTGACCACCAGGCTGTTGCTGCTCGCTTTGCTTGGGGTTCCTGGGGCCCCTTTACAAAGGTCGTGGTGTGATGATGGATCTAATTTTTGCCCCGTTACGTAGATGTTGTTTTTAAACCATGTGGTCCTTTAAAGCAGCGGTTCCCAACCTTTTCTACAGTAAATTTAAAAAAATATGTTTCTGGTCACATTGAAAACCACAAGTTCATACCAAATATACACTGTATAATAATTTTCGGCAGACAATTGCTGCCATGGTCACATGAAAATGAAAAAAACACTAAGAAAAACATGCCCAAACACCACAGCTACGGATATCAGCATCCGCCATCTTGGAACAACCACTGGCTCTCCGCCATCTCCCCATTGGCTCTAGCATTCCCCCCCCCACCAATTGCTGCGTATTTTTTTTACACTACGACAAGGCAAATTGCCTGATAGGTTAAAAATGTCTGTGGAATCTCTGCCAAAATTTGTAGATGTATAAAAATGAAAATGGTGCCTTCCCCATACAACTTAACTTGTTTTACGAAGCATAATTAAAATTTAAAAAAATTCACCATTTTTTTAAGTATCGTTTCAGTTATATTAGGTCGGTTACTGAATTCGAACTGGTATCACACTTGATTTAGAAACGAGGACGCTGATCACTGGACTGTTGTTCCTGCATGCTTTGCCCTGAGTCTTCGGGGCCCCTCGAAAAGCACACGGTGTACCGAGGGACCTAGTTTTTGCCCCGTCACTTGGATTTTGTTTTTAAACAACACGGTCCTTTAAAGGGTTAAGCCGGGCCAAGAAAAACACGGCTTAACCTTTCAACCATGTACTTCATGCCTTCTTATATGTTAGTTTTATAGGTCGGTTGCTGGCTTCGAACCAGAATTCATTTGGCTTGGAAACGAGGATGCTGACCCCTGGACTGTTGCTACTTACTTTGTTCGGGGGTCCCTGGGGGCCCCCTCACAAATCTTGCGGCTTGCCAAAATACCTAGTTTTTGCCCCCTCGCGTATATGTTATTTTTTAACCCAAATGGTCCTGTAAAGGATAAAGTGGACCAAGAAAAACACAGCTTAATAAGTATCTTTCAAATGGACTTCCTTCTAATAGAAACCACATCACATTAAGTATTATTCTTTTGGTATCAAACTGTGCAGTAAAGCTGTATGTGCATTCAGAGTGTAGTGAAAAGCGAAACTGTACTGTAGCTGTAATTTCCTTTTATTCCAATGAAATAAAGCCTGGAGACTGGAGAAGCTTGTTATAATGGTCACCAGAACCCGTAACAAATTGCAACAGAAATTCAAGTCAATAATGTCATCTTGAATTTGTTTAATAAGTGTCGCTAAAATAGACGTCCTTCTAAAGGACACCATATTCATCACATATAATTTTACCCTTCTGGTACCAAACTCTACTAAAAGTTAGGCTGTATGTACATTCCTAATACAAGGTGTCTCAGAAGTCATGGTCATAAATCGACAGGGAGGTAGAACTGATCACATCTATCAAAAAAAAACCTATAATACATACGCCGGCAATGACTCGCTTCCGAGATAACGGAGCCTGTTCCCCAGAGTGACACAGACATAGTCAGCCAACTTTCAGGGGCATCGCACCACATTCTTAAAAAATGAAACCACACGTGACGGTGAAGACACGCTTAGGAACGAACCGTTCCATACAAAGTTATTGCTCATCCGTCCTACACGAGGCGCCCACACATTAGGGTTGTAGGTCCCCCCCCCCCCCGCTAGGTAATTGCTAGAAACAAAGCAAAACGCCAAAAAAAGTAGTAAGTTGAAATCTCCTAGATGGTGGCTTTGACCACTTCCCCAGAAGGAACCTTTCGTGCCTCATGCAGACTGAAAGCATTGTTGCACATGCCACACAGCCATGATTTAAAAAAGTCAAACTTGGTTTGGTAGAAAAACGTAAAACTCCTCATTAATTTCTCTACTTGTGGAAAGAAAAGTCTTCTCCCACTTAATTTCTTTGGTTTAGAGGAAAAGGAGAAAACTTCCGAATAATTTCTTTACTTGTGGAAAGAAAAGTCTTCTCCCACTTAATTTCTTTGGTTTAGAGGAAAAGGAGAAAACTTCCGAATAATTTCTTTACTTGTGGAAAGAAAAGTCTTCTCCCACCTAATCTCTTTGGCTTAGAGGAACAGAATTAAACTTCCGCTTAATTTCTTTACTTGTGGAAAGAAAAGACTTCTCCCACTTAATCTCTTTAGTTTAGAGGAAAAGAATAGAACTTCCGATTAATTTCTTTACTTGTGGAAATAAAGGTCTTCTCCCACTTAATCTCTTTGGTTTAGAGGGAAAGAATAAAACTTCTGATTAATTTCTTTACTTGTGGAAAGAAAAGTGTTCTCCCACTTGTTCTCTCTTTGGTTTAGAGGAAAAGGATAAAACTTCCGTTTAATTTCTTTACTTGTGGAAAGAAAAGTCTTCTCCCACTTAATCTCTTTGGTTTAGAGGAAAAGAATAAAACTTCCGATTAATTTTTTTTACTTGTAGAAAGAAAAGTCTTCTCCCACTTAATGTCTTTGGTTTAGAGGAAAATGATAAAACTTCGGATCAATTTCTTTACTTGTGGAAAGAAAAGTCTTCTCCCACTTAATCTCTTTGGTTTAGAGGAAAAGAATAAAACTTCCGATTAATTTCTTTACTTGTGGAAAGAAAAGTCTTCTCCCACTTAATCTCTTTGGTTTAGATGAAAAGAATAAAACTTCCAATTAATTTCTTTACTTGTGGAAAGAAAAGTCTTCTCCCACTTAATCTCTTTGGTTTAGAAGAAAAGGATAAACTGCCGATTAATTTCTTTACTTGTGGAAAGAAAGGTTGTCCAGAAATCGGCAAAGTGGGAGAGCAAAAGTATTAGACTGAAGA
>JAHWFP010106621.1:79825-121915 GCA_023313725.1 Lithobius niger
CTATAATTATCATTAACATCTAAATTAAACGTCGCAACCAAAACTTAAATGACGCGGTTTTTCCCATGCCTCACGCAAGATTTGCGACAAAGGTCTTCTCCAACTTAATCTCTTTGGTTTAGAGGAAAAGAATAAAACTTCTGATTAATTTCTTTACTTGTGGAAAGAAAAGTTTTCTCCCACTTAATCCGTTTGGTATAGAGGAAAAGGATAAAACTGCCGATTACAGTTGACAGTTAACTTCGCCAACCAAGACCTAGCTGACATGCATTACATGTACGGTTGGACCAATGGCAATATCTGTAGAAGCAGCCAGGCTGTATGCTGTGAGCTATCCGAACCAAAGGCATCCGGACCGTCGTATGTTTATTCGACTTTACCAATGTCTGTGTGAGCGCGGGTCAGTTGAGGTAGCACCACAAGAAGGAAGGCCAAAATATGTTCGTAACCCTGAACTGGAAGAGCGGGTGGTACGGAGGGTGGATGATGATCCGGGAATCAGCACTAGGCGGAATGCTTTGGCAGAAAACGTAAACCATAATGCTGTGTGGAGGATCCTGCATGATGGACTACTTCACCCATATCATCTGCAGCGGGAAGAAGCCATAGCTGAGAACTATTATCAGGCAAGTGTCGTATTCTGCCAGTGGCTTCAACAAGGATGTGCTGTAGCCCCTCTCTTCCTTAGCAGAGTATTGTTTACTGATGAAGCTGCCTTCACTCTAGCTTGAATTGTGAACTTCCACAACACCCATGTTCGGGCATATGAAAATCCTCACGCGACCCTGCAAGCGCGAACCCAGCATCATTTCTCAATCAATGTGTGGGCTGGTATTATAGGAGATCACCTCATCGGGCCGATCATTCTACCCAACAGACTTACATGGGCGGCATATCTTACCTTCCTGCAGTATGAATTACCTGGTCTGCTCGAGGACATCCCACTGGAGACACGGCAGAGGATGATGTTCCAGCATGACGGGGCACCACCCTACTTCCTGCTTGCTGTGAGGCAGTATCTAAACGAACAGTTTGGGGAGAGATGGATTGGCCGAGGAGGCCCAATTCCGTGGCCTCCCATTCACCTGATCTCAATCCATTGGACTATTGCATCTGGGGCATATGAAGGGACTTGTTTATTCACGCAGCATAGGCACTGATTGAGAAGTTTCAGTACTTTTTGCAGATAAGATATAGTTACAGCCAGTTTCGTGCACAAATAAAACCACACTACGTTTTGGGAGGACAACCTCCCGTCTTCAGGTAAAAATAAAACACTAAAACATAAAAAAAAATCATGGCAGTATCTGCCGAGTCACCAAGTCTATAAAAACAAACCATTCAGGCATGGTCAAGGCCTAAAACATTAAAACTATTAAAAATATAAAAAATATAAAACATACCAAATGATACATCATGTTATTAGATGGGCGCCCGGAAGTAGAGAGGTAACAGGAGGTAGTGATGTCACGTGGTTCAGAATACTATGGCCTGGTCCAAATTATATAAGGTGGTTAGTCAGACGGCTTTTTCTTGAACTTGTTGAATTTGTTAAGTTGTAGGTTGTTGATGACTGGAAAATATTCTTTTAGAGATTTGCTTTCTGGAATTAAATGATTGTAAACAGGAGATACATGAGTAAGGATAATAAGTGATTCAAGGTTTATTCTTGCCCTGGTGGTTTTTTTTGGTGAAAAGTATTTCGGTCCTGTCCAGGGCTGGTGAATGCCCTGTTGAGAGTTTTTTGGGGGAGATTCCTGTTTTAAAACAGTGTTGAACAAGTGAACTGGATTCAGTATGTAATTTAAAATTAGATTTGTGGGAATTGAGACGCTCTTGTAGCCTTTGCAGGCTCTGGCCAATATAACTGGCCCCACACGTGCTTTCACCACATGGTAAGGGTCGACCGATGGTAAAATTTCGCCGATTGACCGATGCCGATTTTACGCCGATTTTTAAATCTTATTAATTAACCGATGCCGATTTTGTGCCGATTTATTAACCTTCCTGACTGGCCGATGCCAATATTTTCCCGATTTCATGACTTAACCAATTGGCTGATGCCGATTGGCGATTGCCGATATTTTCTTTAAACAGAAACTTAACAAATTTTCGTATTTTATTTGAAAAATAAAAAAGTAACCAGTTATAGCATTACAATCATCTCTACAAACAGCTGCTCCAGAATAACTCACACATTGAGGGCTTACTTAACAATGCTACACAAAATTTTGCAAAAAAAACTTTTTTTCTATCAATTTTGATTTTCTTTTAAGGCTCAAAGAAATTAATTTAAAAATAAATAAATAAATAAATTATGGCATAAAGCTAACAACATACATTTAATTTGTTGGAAGTTAACAAGTCACGGAAGCACGTGTACGCGTAGACGCTCAAAAAGAACGAACAAAAAAAATTTTCCGAAATATTTTTTAGCAAAAAAATGCAAATATTATTTATTGTAGGGGTAAAATAAATGTATTATTAAATATTGAAATAGTCAGCATTTCAGTTTTTTAATGCATTTGTTTGTTTTTGAATGAGCTAAATATATGCCAAAGCCCCATAACGCTCCAGCAAGTGGCTGTCGGAAAAACAGAAAAACGATATTTAAACAACAGCCAATCTGCGATCTGAGGCTGTGAATAACTTCACAAATTCGATATTTACTGAGGAACACTTACCATCTGAAGTGCAAAGGTCACGTTTGTGCTTTTAACTCCACAGATCGTCAGCACCGGACGTACATTTTTGCCTCTAAACGTTGCGTTTTGGCTACCGCTGGCCTACCGCTGGCTGGCAAACATTTTCGTTTGAAATTAAATCATTAATGGTTACGTTAAAAGATAAATACAATAGTATAGGGATTAATATTGCAATTAAAACGTTAAACTATGTTTCGGCTACTGAGGATTTTGTTGTTTGTACCGCTGTTTGTACTGTGACCGTGAATTACACGATCCCATGCAAACAGAGTCGCGCAAATTAGGCCTATTTCACTGAAGCGATCGCCGCTTGTTGTTGACGGAATTCGCATACGGAATTCGTTTTGTTTCAAATACTAAATAACAACAATCGGTATTCCATCGGCAGACAGTTCGTTTGGCCAGCCGATGCCGATGTTTTTTTTCTTCGTATTTGTTGCGGCCGATGTAAATGCCGATTTATGGGAGGCAATACATCGCCAAGCCGATTGCTCGCCGATGCCGTAAAATTCATGCCATCGGCGCCGATGACGATGCCGATGCCGATCAATCGGTCGACCCTTACCACATGGTATACGATACACCTTATTTTTTATTTTGCCTTGATCTGTTTTATGACTGTTTTCCGTCATTTGCTTTATATTTCTGTGTCTACTTGACACAAGCCTGATATTTTGTTGTATCAGCAATTTTTTCAGTTTTTCGGTGATTCCTTGGAAGTATGGGAGTGTCAGGAACAAGGAGGGGGAGGGGGGAGGATCCCTTTTGGCGCTGACTGTAAAATGAGCCTTTTGGTATAGGCTAGAGGATACCCATTTTCAACATATTTGAGCAGTATGTAATCAAGTTCGGAATTGAGATATAATGGGTTGGTTGTGTGTGATGCTACTCTTTTTACTTCATTAATAACGACATTGCTTTTATAGTGTTGGTCAACAAAAAAATGAAAATTAAGTGTGCGTGTTGTCTGCATAGGCTTACGAAAGGGAATAAATTCTACAGTATTGTTGTTTATTATTACTTTAGTATCTAAGAAAGGCAAGGTTTGATCTTTTGTGTTCCATCGTGAACATAAGCGACGGAGTGATGTTATTAAAGAACTGTAAAATGACATTTTTTTGCTGCGCTGGTAGCAAACTAATGCTATCGTCAATGTAGCGTTTATAGACACTGAGGCATAATTGCGCCAATGTGTTTATGATGCATTTTAGCAGGTTAGGCAGAACCAGGGGGTCTGTGTACGGATTTGTGCGTCTCTCCGTAGAAGAGCGGCGTCATGCATTCAAGCAAACGGGGGCCAGTTCGAACATTTGTTATGAACTACTAGTTTCGTCATGGCAGTGCGCAACAACGTTTTCAGTCTGCGTGAGGCACGAAAGGTTCCTTCTCGGGAAGCGGTCAAAGCCACTGTCTAGGTGATTCCAACTTGCTATTTTTTTTGGCGTTTTGCTGTGTTTCTAGCAATTACCTAGCCGGGGGGTGGGGGACCTACAACCCTAACGTGTGGGCGCCTCGTCTAGGACAGATGAACTGTGTAAGGAACGGTTCGTTCGTAAGCGTTGTCTTCACCATCACGTGTTGTTTCATTTTTTTAAGCATGTGGTGCGCTGCCCCTGAAAGTTGGGTGACTATGCCTGTGTCACCTTGGGGAACAGGCCCCGTTATCTCGGAAACGTGTCATTTCCGGCGTATGTATTATAGGTTTCTATTATAGATGTGATCAGTTCTACCTCCCTGTCGATTTATGACTATGATTTCTGAGACACCCTGTATAATGAAAGTAAATCAGTACCTGTAATTTCCTTTTAAACTAATGAAAATAAACCATGTTAAAGCTTGCATCATGGTCACCAGGAACCGTGATGAACTGTAACAGAAATTCATGTTCAATAATATTATCTTGAACTTGTTTAATAAGTGTCCTTAAAATAGGCTTTCTTCTAATGGACATATTCATCACATCAAGTATCGTTTTCTTATCGAACCTTACATATGGTAAGGTTGTGTGTTGCAACCCCGCTATGCCCAGTACAAGGAAGAACGCCAGAAGGATGGTAAATTCAGGGTTTATTCCAGGGCTACGCGGTCTGTCCTTAGGAGATGTTATCCAGAGGTTCAAGGATGTTCTGATCAGGGCTTCTAGCAGTGCGGAAATGTGTTTAAACGACTTAAAACGGTCAATTTGTAGCACTGCAATCCATACTTTTATACGGTGTTTGCGTTCGCTCGTGGGATGCCCTGCTGGTCCGTGAGCAAATGCAAACACCATATAAACTTTTTTAACCTAATTAATGAATAATTATTTTGCAAACTAATATGCAAATTGATATGCAAATAAACGGGAGTGAATAAATTAAAAGAAATGTGCATATTTCAACCTGCGCATGCACACAAGTGTTTTAAACGAGCATTACTAAACAAACTATTTATTTTGTTTAGTATTTTGCTTCTAAATGTGATATAAATAAAGGAAAAATGAATTAAATAAATAAACAAACGCTAAATGTGTACGTACGAAATTGATCTTGCAACAATTAGCAGCGAGGCCACAATTTTAGTCACATGACCGCTTCTTCACCAGCTTTAGCATTTACAAGCGCGGAAATTCGACGAATTTCTGGATTTACAATTCTTGGCTTTGCCAAAAAAACACGAAGAAACGCTTTTTTTCTCTGGAAAGTGGGCAGGCTGGCCTTCACACTCCTCTCAGTGGCTTCTACGTTGTTGGTGTAAGCACCGTTAAGTGGATTTATTAATGAACCAGGTCTTGGGGCGGTGCAGAACATTGGTATGTGACGGTGTTCTCCTGACTTGGTAGGGCAAGGAAATCCTTTCTTCGGAAGTTTCAAACGTTATCCTTAACCCTCGTTATCGGGGAAACTGGGGCCATTAAGGGGTGCACCCTCTCCATTTTGTATATGCACAAAGACGTTACCACGCACTGTAACTCAGAAATTGGTGTCCGTGGAGTGCGTACTAATCAATGAAAGAAGTGTTTATGCCAACCTTCAGGCCTTTTTCTTACTACTGTCTTCTGATAGGTGTGACATTGTCATGGTAACTAAGTCATGGTTAGGCTATGCACATGCAAATAGTTTGATTGTAGGTAAATTACCATACTCTGTAGTACATAAAGATCGAATTGGCCGAGCGGGGGCATTGCTTGTGGTGATAAAAAGTCATTTACTTTATTCGGTTGTAGGCATGGGTGAGTCTTGCGAATCACTCTGCATCGAACTTTCCATTGCAGAAGACTCGTTTCCTGCTTAGTTATTTACCTGACAAATACGACCAGGGGGCAGTTCAGTATATGTGTAATGATATAAGAAAAAATTACATAATAGCACTTGAGTTCATTGTCCTTGGAGACTTTAATATGTCCTTCATAAATTGGAGTACCTCCTCCGCTACTCACAGAAATGGGCAGCAGTTTCTTGGGACTCACCCAGCGTGTTCTGACACCAATAAGAGGTGAAAACATCTTAGATTTTGTGTTATGATCGCTTTGTATTCGACATTGAGGTGCTTGACCACTTGGGTATGAGCGACCACATCATGGTAAGTTTTAAATTGGCATGCTCACACTGTCCTACCACGACGACAAGTAATAATGGTGGTACTTCCTTGCCACCTCTAAATTTTGACCACCTTAGAAGCAAAATTGGATGTATTCCCTGGTCTTCCGAGCTGCTTGGTCTAAGAGATGTAGATAATGTATAATCACTTCATTAACTTAATTAAAGGTTGTGTGGAAGCCTCCAGGTTCTTGGTTTCAGGTAAAAATCGTTCCGACAAATCCCTCATCTCACCTAATATTGTTAAGGTTGGAAAAACCAAAAGGAAGCTCTGGTCAATATACAGAACCCAACGCACATCAATAAATTTGGCTAATTATAATTCCTGTAAGGCGTATTATTCTAGCTGCTAAGAGAACACAAAGTTAAGAAAGAACAAAGTGTAATTGCAAAAGGTAATATATCTTCACTTTACAAATTTATAAAAAGTAAATCAGAAACTTCAAGGTCTATCCCACCACTTAAGGTAAACAACAATCTCGTTGAGGATATTGGCGAAAAGGCCAACGTACTAAACGAGGAATTCTCAAAAAACTTTATTACCGATAATAACATAATCCATGGAACCAACATTCTCTCTTTCGATACAGAATGCAAGTTGCCCACACTGACAGCGGATATAATTCTTCAAAATTTGACATCATTGAATTCCAGCCACGCCATTGGTCCAGATGGTTTCTCCTCTTTCTTCTTCATAGAAATTAAACATGAGATTTGCATTACACTCTCCTGGATTGGCGACCTCTCTTTACAGTCAGGAGAACCCCCAAAGGTGTGGAAAACAGGCAAAGTTGCCCCTATTTTCAAAAAGGGAGAAACTACAAACACCTCCAATTATTGTCCTATAGTTGCTAACATGTGTTCTCTGTAAGGTGGTTGAAAAGGCAGTTAAAGAAATCATGATGACTCATTTAAATAATTTCAAATTACTTTCAAGTGACCAATTTGGCTTTATTTCGGGTAGATCAACCATAATGCAACTTCTAACTTGTTTAGAGGATTGGACTTCTGCCCTCGACAGTGGAATTCCAATGGATGACATTTATTTAGACTTCTCAAAAGCTTTTGAATCGGTCAGCCATATTAAATACTATTTAAACTTAGTAAATTTGGTTTTACAAATAACTTATTGAGTTGGCTTACCGACTTCATCACTGGTAGAACTCAGTGGCTCGAGCGTGATGGTAAAAAGTCTGATCCGGTGACAGTAATTAGTGGTGTCCCACAAGAATCAGTTTTAGGCCCTATATTATTTATTATTTTTATTAACGACCGCGGTTCGCTTAATGGCGGTATTACCTTGAAGAAATCTGCAGATGATATCAAACAGTTTGGCCAGGTTATGGATTCAGTCAGCCATTTGGCACTCCAACACGACCTGCTCAACTCCACACTGAACTGGCAGCTCCCACTAACCCCCCATAAATGTCAAGTTTTGCACATGGACAGATTAAACCTTCATTTACATTACTTCCTTGGAGCATCCGTTTCCTTGCTCTGTGTCGAATCAGTAAAAGATCTCGGGGTATGGGTTACCCATAATCTCAACTCCAGTTATAACTGCAACATGATATTAAAATCAGCTAGGCAGCGTTCCGCAATTATTCGTAAATTCTTTCGTTCAGGTGATCCCCATAACTTAACTTTGGCTTTAAAAGTATATGTACGCCCAATACTTGAATACGCCAGCCCTGTCTGGTCCCCACACCTGTTAAAGAACATTGATCATATTAAATATGTTCAACGTAGTTTCATCAAATCTCTTAAAGGCCTTTCACATATGCCATATCCAGATAGACTAAAAATTTTGAAACTAGACACACTCGAACTTAGGAGACTTAGATTAGACCTAAACTTGACCTACCTGACTGCACGACCAACTTGATGTTGACTACACAATCTTTTTCGAACGACGTTTGGGTTAGCGAAAGCGGGGGCACTCCTGGAAGCTTGTTGTGAGTAAAATTGTGAGTCAGAACAGATGTCAGGAAGAACTTTTTCGGAACTAGAGTTGTAAACTGCTGGAATTCTCTCCCACCAACAGTGGTGAACTCTGCTACCTTGGAGACCTTTAAAAGTCGCCTTAGGACTGTCTGCCTTGACCAGTTTACGCGGAGAAGCTTTGTTTAGTGGTGATAAGCCACCGTAACTTAAGATAAGTGAAGGCCTGTTCCCCTGTATTGTAGAATATCGTCATGGTTTATTCATTTTTGGTTAGAATACGACCTATATTGGTTTATTGTTTATACTGTATATTAGTTGTCTTATTATTAGTATTATTAGTTATCTTGTTCGTGGACTGCAAGTGTTTATTATAGGGGATATTCTTGTACTTTGTTTTTAACGTAGTATCAAGATAAGTGGCATGCCCTTTTGTACATCCGTTTTGCTAAGGCAAATAAATGATACCTTATCTTATCTTACCGGTAAGTGGAATTTCAATGAAAATCCACTTACCGGTAAGATAAGATAAGATTATCTTAGCTGTGATTAACTAAGTTAGGTGGTTGAAACTGTCGTTTTTATTGCATTTGCAATGAACGATTACCGGTGCTTGCAGAATAGAAGTCACCTTCCCTTGCCCAACCCGATACGCACCTTTTCCCTCTCTTTTTACTTCCTGTCCCCCCGCCCCCTTCCCCCCCCCCCCTTGCCCCCCTCCCCCAACCTAAACATGGTTTTAACACGTTTCCGTAGCATGGGATCAATATGTAGTGCCTTTTTTGCCAGGTTAAGGTAAGTATTATTTTTTTCTTAAATTTTAGGCCATATGCGTAAAGTAGACTTGTGCCATTGTTGCACTTTGAACTTAATCATACAGTGGTCACTTTCACCCAAATTGATATCAACGTCGACGTGAAACATCGTGCTGTCATCATCTGTTAAAATCAAATCTAAAATATTATTTCTTCGTGAGGGTTCCAATACAAATCGCAAAAAGCCGTACCCCACCATTATGTGGTGCAGAAATTTACTATGAATGCGGTTAGATGCTATCCCTTAAGACCAGTTGACTGAAGAGAGGTCGTAGTCACCAATGACTATATTTGAAAGGAAGGTTGGTTACCGAAGAGTCTGTTACAGCATGAGTTAGCCAGGTTTCCACTACGAAGAAAATATAAAGTTTCGTATCTAATAACATTTTCAACTCGTTCATATTTGCAATTAAGCTATGAGCATTTAGGGAGATGCAGCATAAATTACTAGAGAAGTTTGTATCAGCTGTTAGGAATGTGTGATTGGTAAGGTAATTTACAGAGAATGTCCCAGTTACAGCTTCTAGTCTTCCCTGTAAGGACAGAAGCAATTTCATCCTGTAGAACTCACGTACCCCTTGCTGTCAGATGGATACTGTCTCTATCAATCAGCTACAGCCAATTGATAACGGTGTATCTATTGATATGAAGTTACAATTTGTTTCCACACAGCATTTCCTCAGTATCTCATCTGTTAACACAGCATCGTGACCAGCCTGTACATGGTTTTTATGTAGTCTTGAAATGAGTCTGACGAAGGTTAGTCTTTCTGATGGTGTTGCAAATTTAATGCATTCGGCAATCGAAGAAAGGTGTAGCTCAATTTTATTTGGTGAAACTATTTTCTTTGGTCGAACCAGCACATACAACTACTGATGGCGACTGTCCTATAAATTTCAGGATACAACGAATTGTTTCCGTCAATTTTTTCCGTTAATTTTTTATGGAAGTATTTATTTCCACCACTAGTGTCAAAGGGTTTAAAATCTTTGGGTTGAGTTTTTTTGTGTGTGCAATAATATTTAAAACGCAGCTGGGGCAAAATATCGACACAGTTGGTGCAGATTATTTTACCTTAGGGCACCAAGCCGAGAATGACAACTGTGGCGTCAACATTTTTTGTTTTTACAATTTTTTCTGAAAATAATATGGGAAGGTGTTTTTATCCCCTGAAAAATAAATAGTTTTTCTTGCTAATTTAGAAAATGCGTGTATTTGAAGTTTCCCTGGAGTACAAAAGTTAACTTTTTTCCGAGTAAATTAGGGTAGGTTTTCCTGAACCACAGGAAGAGCTTTTATGTTTTCTCAAAGGTTTTTCTGCCCTAAAGCAAGAAAGATTGGGTGTGGAATTAGGTTAAACCTAAGGTTGCCCATGTTGCTTTTGGGTTTTTATGAATTAAAATTAAACTCTGAATGTTTTAAAATGGTTGCTATCACTATTTGTGAAGGAATCCCAAATAATCATTTATGCAGTCCTGTAGCGATATTGGATTAGTGCAGAGTAATGTGAAATATACCACATTAACAACAATTCAGAATACTTTAGGTGATCAAACTTAGCCCCTTCAAAATTAATTTATTGGGTTGTTCCCATAGGAAAACTAAAAATTAAACGAAAACCTCAAAGAACTAAACAGTTTAAAACTCCTTCAAGTCGCTTACGAAAAAGATCATCTTTTGTAACTAGCGTCAATTCAAGACCAAAAATAAACGTAAAAAAAACTCGAATATGTAAAAAAAATTTAGGTTAAAACGGCTGGAAGCAATATGCGAAGTAGAAAAATTGAAATTAATTTGCGGAGTGAGCGAGCGAAGCGTAGCATAATAATGGACACCAAATTGCAAAATGTTGGTTGGTCCTTTGGTTGGTTGCACATTTTTAGTCTGGGTGGAGCCCAAATAAAAGTTCGGATTGGAATAAAATTTGGTACAACGCTTGATACCCAAATTAGTATTGCTGAGCCAAAATTTGCTATAAATTAAGTAAACATTACGGGAGAAATTACAAATTTTCGAATTAATTTCTAACATTTACCATTGTAAATTTAGAATCATGAATATTTAAGGAATTCTGATGAAGCATACAATACACCATGCTGGTGGTAGTCAAGTAAAATTTAAAAAAAAATGCGGCAAATTAAATTTTGGTTGCTTCTTTCTAGGTGATAACCTTTTTCGGCATACCTCTATGAAATAATAACATTTAGTTGTTGCATTTAACTACTACAGGAAGAAACACAACCATAAAAAAAAGAAAAGGATTCCGCTAACAACACAAATTAGTTTCATTTGTAAAAGATTGCTGGGAGTTATTCACTTCAGCATGGTGACAAAAGTGGTATTTACTCTAGTGATGAAAATCCTGTATATGAAATCTGAAATCGTCGTATTAAGGCGAAGATGAAGCGAAATTATAGAGAAGACGACGTGTTTATAGCACAGCACGAAACAATAATATACCTGCCTCTGATAGTTTAAAGATTCCTTGTTGTACGGTAACGTGAAGTCTCGAAACCGAAACCGTGATGCATGAAGGAATAGGCCTAACTATGAAATCCAACTATTGTTACTGCTGCTACTTACGAAATCGGCAAGTAAAAATTAGTCCTAGACGCTAAACATCAGGCCTAAAACCTAAAACTGGGCCTAAAAGCTAACACATTTTTAACGAACAATTGTGATGGTTATTACTTTTGATTATATAATAGAGATCGCTGTTGCATGGGTGATAGTGGTGTGTGCCTCAAAATTTTCGTTGGTGGAAGTGTCAAGTTTTATACCAACATAAACATTGGGAATCTTTTGAATTTTCTGATGATTGTTAAAGCTATCATACGTACTGATGATCGTTTGGCTTGCAGTTAAATACCTTATTATTAATATTTATGTACGGAGTACATTTTGCACTGCAGTTCCTGTAAAAAATGTAAAAATAATTGCCGGCGGAAGCTCAAACAGTGGTGGTTATACGTGCTGTTTTATTTTAGTCGGCGGCGATGGCTCACATCTTCAGTGTGAGCTATGAAAAGAGGCTACATCTAAACAGCAACTAAATGCTGGAGCTAACGACAGCTTGTTAAAATAAATTTGATACGTAGCTTAGGCCGATAGTTGAAAAAAAGCTAAAATAAGAAAAAGGCCAGCAAAGAGCAGCAGTACGTCAAACCAAAAGGCCAAGAGCTCAACTTAGCCTAAGTGAGTATTGAATCCACAATTTTAAGGATCATTAACAAATATGGTATCGTCATTAAACTAAATATGAGTTTGAAATGAAGATCTGTTCTCTCCACCCACAATAAGCCCAAAGCCTGTTTCCTAGTAGAGAAATAAAAATAAAGAAATTAGAGGGTAATACTGCAAAAGTGCCAGCTCCTAGTGGCAACGTGAGCCAACCGAGGCCCAAAAATGTCACTAAACTCGTGCTAAAATGAGGGATGCTGATGGTCAAGATATCTCTGAATATCTGATACAATTCGAAGGAACAGAACTAGACAGGCTTGATTGTTGGACGATGAGGGTCCCCTTGAGCTGCAGCAGCATCTTCACCCAAATGTGTGATCAGTTGACAAAAACTGAAGCCAACAATTATTATTACAAGGTCAAGCTAGAGTCATAGAATTAATTTAAATTAACTCTTGATGCTGTTCGGGTAACATTCCGTAGCTACTCGAAATCCCAAGACCAGCTTTTTTTCGGTTCAGAGCACAGTTAATGGAATTGTTGGACTTATCTGCTGCAGGTGACACAGATAAAGAAATTTATCTGTTGCTGCTGGAGCAATTCCTAAGAAGCTGCCCTAATGCATCAAAGCATGAGTTATAAGTGAAAATCAATGTTGATCCTATAAACACAGCCGATTATGCAGACGAATACGTTTAGCATTTGATCTCTGCTCAGGAAGAGATCAAATGCTAAACGTTTTCGTCTCCAGTCGACACTAAGAAAGTGGTGAACCCTCCCATTACTAAACCTAGTGAGGCCCAAGTCCCGACAGAAAAAAGCATCTAACTTAAATAAAATGGTTCGAATCAACCAAACCCAAGTCTTCAAATGCTGACACTCCCAAGGAGTCCTTAGCCGAAACCAAGTTTGATTAACCCTTTGCGTGCCTATCACACAGACGAGATACGTCGTTGTCTTGCAAACACATGGTGCTTACTTGACGTACGCGATATATCATGCTCCTGCATTGAGTTTATATTGTCTGTGTTGCACGAGTTTGACAAAGCAATGTCAGTAGATTGTTACAATGGGTTTCCGTCATGAGTTTGGTTAACAATGGCAGCATAAAACAAAATGATCTGTTTATTTTCAATGTACCAATCGTAATACAGGATTTCTGGCACGATGATAAGTACCGACTGTGCATACCAGGGCGTGTGTTGATGTTGTTTCATTCAACAATAGCTACGAGTAAACTTTTAGTTGGTGGAATCGCATGATTTTAGCAAAATTTGTGCTGAATTTGGGTGTAAAGTTGCACGCCGGACATACCATAGTGACTTAGAAGATCATTTTATACCGCACTAAAACATATACATGAAATAAATCGAAAGGTAATGCCAATTTTTGGGTACTCCCCTCATTCTAGCAGGTGCATAAACGTCGTAAGCTATGGATTACGATTACACTAAAATTCCAGATATTTTTGCACGAACTAATACATTATCCGTGAATTCTGTCATGTTTTCTATCAAAGCCAAAAATGAAGTGAAACGTGTTTTTGTGGGTCCAATGGTCTTCCAAATCCGGCTTTTGAGTGGCTTAAGAAGATTGATTACGAAGATAAATTACTGACCAGATAGGGGAAAATGTTTGTCTATTTTATTAATTTATTTCAAGCAGATTTAATGATTTGCAAAACAATTGTCCTTCAAAGCTGTTCTTCGTCTTATGTAAACCTAATTTAGTATGCTCATGATTTTGTAAAAAGCACGAAAAATAACACTGAAAATCAGAGATGTCAAAATACAAACAATATTGCATCCAATTTGTCAATTCAATTTAGTATGTGTCTCCTTAGAGCATTGATGGTTAGCGTTCATTATTTACGTTAGTTTAATTTTTTTCGTGTGTCTAATTTTATGAGCATAAAGAATAAACTATAACAAAACGGAAGGGTAATACTAAAACGTCAGCATTATCGAAGTACAATGCAATGCATGCTCCTCAATAGAGTAAGGGATCATTAGTAGGATAGAATACAATATTAAGTCACCTATTCACCCCCCACTTCCGGTCACCTGATTAATGTGGGGGTAATGATGCACTTCCGCTCACATGATGAAAAGTGGGGGGGGGGGTAATGGCGTCCTTCCATTTTTCATCAATCTGGAGGATGGAAGAAAAGTGTTTTTGACTACCTTTTTCAAGCTTATGTCGATCTGGAGGATGGTGGGAAAGTACTATTTGCTACATCCTATATACCACCCACTTCCGGTCATCTGAACAAAATGAGGGTAATGGCGCACTTCCATTCACCTGATGAAAAGTGGGGGAGCACGACTTCCGGTTTTCGTAGAACTGCAGGAGGGTGGAAAAGTGTCTTTCAAAACTTTTTTTTTTTCGTATTCGTCAAGATGGTGGATGGTGGAAAAGTGCCTTTTACTACCTTTTATATGTTTTCGTCGATCTGGAGGAGTGGTGCCACCTCCAATTAAGTCACTTCCGGTGGGGGTAATGTGGTAATGTGGGGGGTAACGACGTACCTTCCAGTCACGCGGGGTTAGGTTAGGTTACTACCTTTTAATTCGTTTTCGTCGATCTGGTGAGGGTGGGAAAGTGCTTTTTGCTACCTTTATTTGTAAATTTTTTTCGCATATCTAGACACACGCTAGTATGTCGCCCAAGTTAGGCAACAATCATCACAACAAACATCACATCAATTCAATTGTCGAGGTTGTAAACCATTGTAGCGCGACGCCATAGCGTCAGTGTCTAATATCCTGAAGCAGAGTCGAGCACATTTCAGGTACTTGGATAAAAATAATAATGCGGTACAAACGCCTAAATTGTGTTGAAATCAAGAGCAATGACGCACCTGACAAAAATTAACTCGTGTAGGAAAGCCGGCCAAGCTGCTTTCAATGCAAAATCTGGCCCTCAATAACGTTGCAAATATGTGACTAGCTAGCTAGCTAATAACTAGCCACTAGCTGGCTATCTAATTCTAGTCCGCTGATCCCCATGTTAATTTCCATAGGGTGCTTATTCATCGATACCGAGATAACGGGAAGGCTTCCAGCTATGAAATTGGACGAATGGGAGCAGTTCGGGTACGAACTGCATTCCTTTTATGGTTTAGAGCCTAGGGGTGTAACGAGGATGGTGTGCGATGGCGCGTAAGTACGAAAATATTGTTATAACCATTGTTAGTATTGTCGGCATCGTCTCTCATGGGCCAGCCAAAGTTCGGACAATGACAACATGTATACCGACGTGCGTGCCTAGACACACGCTAGTATAGCACGATAATCTAAACAACGTTGCCAAAGAAATTGTATTCACGTCCAGTTCACGAAAAATAAACCAACTCTAAATACAAAGCAAAATAAACAAAGCCAAAACCTGGTGAAGAGGTCACCAAGTTAAGAGTTGTTCGGCCCTTTAAAGGAGTGATATCAACACACCAAAACTAACGAAATCAAACAAATTACAACCAAATTAAAACCAAACCAAAAACATATAAAGAGGTGACCAAGTTGAGAATGGTTTGTCCTATAGGCAAAATGTAGTATCAAATTGTGGAAAACCAATTTCTTGTTGATGTGCCACTTTATTACACATCTGCACGGAAGTAGAGTTGAGTCTCATACACAATTTAAAAAAAAAAGACTGATATCATTAAAAAACCAAAACTGGTAAAAGGGTCTGCCAAGTTCCAAATGGTTCGGCCCTTCAAAGGAGTGATATCAACACACCAAAACATTCGCCAACTTAATCGCACCGAATAATACTTTGGACGTTAAATGAACACTTGAACATTGCTACCCAAAGTAGCATTGTTCTAGTTTTCATTTTCATTCGAACTATTAAGCGGTGCGATTAACTTGGCGAGTGTTTTGGTGTGTTGATATCACTGCTTTGAAGGGCCGAACCATTCGGAACTTGGCGGCCCCTTTGACCAGTTTTGGTCTTTGATATGATTGTTTAGACTCACCTAGGGAAGGAAGAGAATTGTGGTTATATGAAAAATTGTTTTCTTTATATAATAAAAGGAACGAAAAGTTTTCTTTTGAGAAAAAGAAAATGAATTCAAAATCATTGCTTACGTGCATTTGTGGAAGTATCTACACAACTCGGCAAGATTTGATCCATCATCTTCCTTACCATTGATCCGATCTACGACCAGAGTGTTTACTCTTCGAAAACGAGTTGAAAGATATTGAAGGTGAAGTAACTTGCAAGTTGGTGCATGATCATACGCATCGATTTTATTTCCGCAAAATTAAATATCTCGATCCATCTCTAGCGCTCAATCTACTGTATTGTCTGCTCAAATTACTCATTACGACTTGCTTGGATCAACTGACCAATTATAAATTTCAATTGTGTTTAGAATCAGATTATGTCAGGGATTCCAACACAGTGCGAGCCTATTTCTTGTTCCTCTATACAGCTATTTACAACGAATATGACGTGTCGGAAATCTTGGAAGATGCTTGCAAAAAAAATACAACAGTCCGTCGAAACTTTCGACGAAAAAGGTAGTGGTTGGCGCTTTTTGAAAGTTTGGGGTATTACCGTAAGAGTGGCAAAAATCGATCCTTTTCACCCTAGTTCTTTCTTACTCTTGCTGAGTGCATTACGCAAGAAAGGCGAAGTTATAGTGAATGTGGAAAATTCTAACGAAAAGTGCTTTCTGTAATCAGTTTTAGCTGCTAAAATGAAGTGCTATGAAGCCAAGGTCAAATGTTACGAACCATTTTTGAATACCGTAGACCATTCCATGTTGACGTTTTCGGTGAGTCTACGAAAAACTGATTCCTTCGAACGAGTCAACAATTTGTCATTAACGTAATTTCTTACAAGGGATAGATAGGGTTAGACCCGGTGAGAGTGAACAAAAACATGGAAGGGAGAAGTTATTGACCTGTTACTAATAGCCGACGAAAAAGGAAATAGTCATTACTGCGCCATCCTCGATATTGATAGGGTACTCCGATTTCGAGGTGTTGGAACTAACAGGATATTTTGCTGCCGTAACTGCTTCGTGGCCTTTGGTAAAGAAAAATTCATAATGGAGCACACCAGTAAATGTGTGAGACTGAATAGGGCGCAAGTACTCACTTTCCTACCACCTGGCGATAACACGTTAAAATTCCTCCACTACGATAGACGCAATCCTCATCCTTGGGTAATTTATGCAGATTTTGAATGTATGCTCAGACCCATGCAAACTAGGACCCCCGATCTATCCTCGAGTTCGTCTACTAAAGTCAGTTTGCATTCGCCTACTAGTTTTGGCTACGTTGTTGTTGGTCCAGACAATGAAATTGTGAGTCAAAGATTCTACCTCAGTGAGGATGCGGTGGATCAGTTTTATCAATGTATGAATAGCGAAATTCAAAAGTTTGCCACGATTATCGCACGACCAAAACATCTGATGATGAATACCAATGATGAAATTCGGTCCACGAAAACCGATACTTGTTACTACTGCAACAAATTCATCGTCTCTGATGAAATGAGAGATCACTGCCACTTCACGGGAAAGTTCAGAGGTGCTTCTCACATAAGATGCAATCTGGAGCCAGGAGAATAAATACTATCCCAGTTGTTTTCCATAACTTGGAGGCTACGATATGCATCTAGTGATTTTTGCTATGGAAAACTTCCCTTCAGAAGTAGACGTTCTTGCTAGAAACACCGAGCGTTTCATGAGTATGACCATTACGCGGTACTTTTCCTTCGGTGGAAAGGACCTTTCGGTAAGATTGCGGTTTTTAGACAATTTAGTTTTCTACCTTCCTCGCTCGAAACTTTGGCTAAAAACCATAAGGAAGATCGACCCTTCCCCATCTTAAAAGCTGCTTTCGATTCGGTAGACTGGTTCGCGCCAGGAGCAAAAAAGGAAGAAATCTTGGATTTAATGACGCAAAAAGGCCACTACCCGTACGAGTACGTGCAGTCTATGGATTTGTTTGAAGACCAGGAATTACCTCCTAAAGCGGCGTTCTTCTCCTTTCTACGAGGTGAAGGCATCACCGACACAAAGTACGATCACGCAACGTCAGTTTGGAAGTTACTGAAGTAGAAGGTTTTTAAAAATTATCATCTCGTCTATCAGATGATCGACGTGTAACTTCTAGCCGACATTTTTCAGACTTTCAGGGAAACATGCTCGGTCAATGACGGCATAGATCCTTGCTACTACGTATCCATGCCAGGGTTTAGTTCGGCAGCAGCATTGAAAAAAACCAAAGCCGAACTAGAACTGTTTACACATGGAGGAAAGCAAAACTTTATAACCTCTGGTATCAGGGGTGAAACAACTTTTGTATCGAAAAGCCACTCGATCGCTAAGAACAAATACCTACCAGAAACCTATGACGAGAATCTACCTAGTGTATATCTAGTCGATTTGGGTCAACAACTTATATGGGGTAGCCATGACGGAATTCTTTCCGTACGATCGATTTTAGGTGCCTGACGAGGAAAGAAATTCTCGAATTTCGCTAGACATCGGTAGAAATAGTTTCGGAATACGGCTGTATATTGGAAGTGGACTTGGCCTATCTGCCCGAGCTATACGATGATCACAGCGATTATCCTTTAGTGCCGGAAAGGTTTAAAATAATGCCAAAACTCGTGTCTCCCTTTATGACAGAAATGGCAGGAATCAAGAAGATCCTTTCTACTTCCAAACTGATGACAAACCTGCTCCCAAAGGAAAACTACGTAGTTCATTATAGGAATTTACAATTCTACTTGAAGCACGGTTTAATTTTGAAAGTTATCCGCAGAATTCTAAAATTTCTTCAAAAGCAATGGCTAAAATCCTACATAGACTTTAACACCGAGAAGCGTCAACAAGCTATGATGACGTTCGAAAAAGACTTTTTCAAATTGAAAAATAATTCGTTATTTGGAAAAACGATGGAAAACAAATCGGAACGTTTATCCATTAAATTGACCATCGATCCAAACAAATTTATCAAGTACAGCACTCTGCCACACGCAGATTCCTTCATAATCCTCAACAAAAATCTTGTACAGGTAAACTTGAAGCTTTGTAATGTCAAGTGCGACTTACCGAGTTACTCCCGGTTCTGCATCCTTGTACTTTCTAAACTTATGATGTACGAATTTCACTACGAGTTCATGCGTCCAAAATACGGATACCGTGTGCGTTTACTTTTCACACACACCGATAGTCTGTTCTACGAGGTAGAGACTGACTATTCTTATCGGGATATGGAAAGTGAGCTAGATAGATTCGACACCAGCAATTACTATCCATCGCATCCTCTATACAGCGCTAAAACCAATTAAGTCCTGGGGATAATGAAAGATGAGACGGCCGGCATCCCATCGAAAGAATTTGTAGGTTTGAAAGCAAAAATGTACTCGTTTTTAGTCGGGGAAGATAGCATTAGAAAGGCTAAAGGGATCAGTAAAGCGTATATCCAAAAAAGTCTCTGCCACGAAGACTACAAAAAAGACTACATTTTCGCAGACATCGTCGAAAGCCACGAGGAGGAACATTCAAAGTAAGGATCATCAGCTCACCACGGTTGAAATTTCAAAATCACCTGCATCTCCCTACGGCGATAAGAGATTCGTGTTGAACGATGGAATACATACGTTAGCGCACGGTCCCTACAGAACCGGCATACCGCACAATTTTATAGACAACATAATCGATCCGATGGAGGATGAAGAAGCTGAAGAGTGTGCTTCGCTGGTGAAAGATGAAAAGGAATCGATCTGTGAAATGCCAAGACGAAGCGAAGAAGAAAAAATAGTGGCTAATAAGAGGAAAAGAGCCATTGCTAAACGTAAGAAATGTGCGACACAAACTGTCGAACAGAGAAAAGCTAGGTTGTGTAAAATGGTCGCTGCTTTTCACAAGAAATGTGCAACAGAAACTGCTGAACAGTGAAGAGATAGGTTATGGAAAAAGGCCGCTGCTAAAAGAAGAAGAACATTGATGTAATAAAATTGATTATGGGTTTTAAAAAATACGGGAAAAAATATTGTACCGAATCGGTAGGGCATTTTTTCCAAATTTTTTAGACCCATAAAGGGTTGTACGGACATCACATTTATTTAGATCTACATAATAGTAGCAAGTCAAAGGTTACTAATGTTATCGGTCCAACTATTACATTTTGAATCATATTCCTTCCACTTGACAAAGTAGAGCATTTTCTTTTCCTTTCTTCTTACGTAGTACTTTTTCGACTGAAAACAAGTCCGGAACTGAAGATTTTTGAATTTCCAGTTCGTAGAAACCCCCGAGAATGGGTTCGCCCAATTCGTCTTTTAAAAGATAATTTACCGGATCAGTTTTTTGAACTTTGCGAATCATGAAAACTTTGTTAGTAAAATTTTGGAGTTACCCTTTATCAAAAATTTGTTTGACTTTAGAAACTCTGAGTTTATCTCCTACGATAAACTTTGGTTTTTCAGATGGTCCTTTAGGATTTGCTCGTCTCAACAACGGTTCGTGCCGTCTGGTTACTTCCCTCGGTTTCAACTTCGTAGTAGAATGGACGGTGTCGTTGTACTGGGAAACTAACTCGTTGATAATATCTACCCATTTATAACTTCCCTGCCTGGTGAATCTTTTCCACATCCGAGTTTTAAGGGTTCTGTTGAATCGTTCTACCACGCTCGCCTTCAACTCCGAATGCGTAGAGTACATGTCGATGTTGTGACGCTTAAGGAGTACTTTGAAGTCTTTATTGTAGAACTCGCTACCTAAATCGACTTGTAAATTTTTTTGGGGTGTCACTCCTACGAGTATTTTCTTGAAAGCTTCGGTAACGTCTATACCAGATTTAGATTTATGGGGAATAGGCCAAGCAAACTTGGGCATGACGTTAATACAGGTTAATAGGTATTTAAACCCCTTGTTAAATTTAGCGTAAGGTATCATTTCCACCAAGTCAGCCTGCCATAGATCGTTCAGGCCCAGTACAATAACTTTTTGTCTTGGAGAATTTTTTGCGCTGGTTTATGTAGTTCTTTTACGAGTTGATCCATTTTTTTTATTTCCCATTCCGAATCTTAGTTTGGTTTTCATGATCTTCTTAATGATCGAAGCAGCTAGTTTCTCCCACCACGTCAGAGAAGAATTCGCTCTCACTCTTTGAGCTTTGGAAGCGAGAACTTCATCAGCGTCTTGCCGATCTTATATATCCGAGCTCTCGGAGTAAGCTTTATCGTGTTCTTTGTACGCTTCATCTAGTTTAATAATCCCAGGATCTCCTGGAGCCAATCTTTTTTCCAGTTTGGTTCCCGAACCGCAGTATTGGTAGCCGAGCAAATGTAGTTTGAGCAGTAACGTGTCTATGATTTTATTTACAATTCCTTTCCCAGATTTGATAAAGGAAGCTCTTTTCATTCCACATACCTCGAAAAATACAACTTCCATTTGTCTGTTATTTTTTGCGGTTGTAATAACAAACGGCTCGGGGCCGTTAGCTGTGAGATGCTTACATTTGATGCAGTACCTCATCTCGATACTTTTTTTCGGTTCTTTATGTTTTATACGTAATTTTTTTAATCTAAACCTAAATTTTGATAATCTCCCGTGCAGTTATGAGTTGCCTTTGCTGTATTTCTGATAAAATTTCGACCATCTCGTTTTTTTTATGTCCGTCGTGACCGGCCGATAATAATAATCTACTCTGCTATCCGCCTTTTTAACCATGCCAACCCCATTTTTCTTAGATTTTTTTCATACGCTCCCAAATCTGACGAACCATCGTTACGTACTTGGCGCTACGATTAGATTTGGGTTTACAAGTTTGTGAATAATTGTTTATAAATATAGCTTCGGTATTTTTTAACACGTCCGCGTAAGCTGCTTTAACTTCTGGTTAGTAGGAGGATTCTTTCAACTCTCTAGAAACTACTAAACCCCAAAGCCTGCATTTTCCCGTATACTGCTTCCCCGAACCGTAATGTCATTTTCAAAAATTTTAACCACTTTATTCCCCATGGTCAGATCGCATTTTATCGTGACGTACTGAAGTACGAATACTTAATCAATTTCCTTGGGATTTTCGAAAAATTTTGTCAAGAAATATGCAGCCGTTGGTCTGATAATCTGACCGAGTAACAAACTATTGAGGGACCGGAGAGTGGGTATGTGGGGCAGCTCTGGAGTAGCATAAATACGTTTAGCTTGTGCTGCGCAAAATGAGGGGGTAACTTTAGGACTGGTGCTCGTAGTGGCATATTCAGTTTTGGCCTCGGGAGAAATTTACATTATCGGAGGACTTGAATATTCGGTAAGACTAAAACTGTGATTGTCACTAGGAGTAGCGACATCTTAAGGAGTTGACGATAAATCCGTTTCATAGTCATCCTCGTCTCTTTCTACCTCTTTATACGCTTTAATCGGGGTAGTTTGCATGGCTAGAGTGTTTTTAATTGGCGTAGTTTGAGTGGCTTGAGTGTCTTTAATCAGTGGCGCTTGAGTGGCTACACCGAGGACCTGTGTCTGGGTGCTTACTACTGGTTAAAAAAATTCTTGTAGCGATTCTTTTTGGCCTCTCTCACCCAAACGTCGATTTACAAACTTTTTAGTTAAATGTCTCTTGAGTTTTGCGATTTCTCGTTTTGTCTCCATTCTTTTGTTTAATAGGTAAAAACGAACGTTTGTATCTCCCCTTGTTTAATGGTTTGTTAATTGATAAAATCCCATAAGGCTTTTTTCAACACGTTCTACAGAACATTTTAAAGTCCGAAAATTCCATGCAGGGTAAACGTGATTTTCGTAAACGTGTTTCAAATTTAACTCATCCATGAGGAAAAGAATTAATAAATTTACGTTGTCTCTGACCATTTGTTTAGGAATTCTCGTGTAGGATTGACTGCAATAAAAAACATCAACATTTGAATTACGTGCTTGAGCGAAGTAACGTTCAATGTTTTTTTGTTGTTTGTCCAAAAGGCAATCGTCAAAAAGAATCAGGTTTCGAAATTTTGGGTCTACTTTTTTGGGTGGAATTATATCTATTTGAGAATCATGAAAAAATGCTACGTTCTGTCCTAGTTGTTCCTCACTTCGGTAAATACATACTACAAAGCTTTGTACTTTGGTTGACATAAAGTTTTACTGTAAATAAATAATCGATTGTAGTTGAGCCATGTTTCGTTACAGATGAAATTAAACAGCAAGTTAGTTTTTCCACATTTCACGGGGCCTATAATTAGACAACTGATATTCGAAGTTAGGAACAGATGATTTTTAGGTTCTTTCTAAGGTACGAAAAAGACGTAGTTTTTAATTTTCATCGGTTTTTTTTTATTTATGCATTTTTTTAATGTTTACGGAGATACCAAACCCATAAAGTCTTCGTTGGTAAATTTCTCGGAAGTATCGGAAAGAGCTACTCCAAAATCTACGTTGCACCATAATTTCACATTGCTGGGAGACTCGTCGGTGACGTACACCGCGGTAATTTTCCCGGTGACTTCCATCAAATTTCAAGCGTTGAAAGATGGCAAGTTAAACCACGGTTTGTCAATAACAAATTTATTAAGTTTTCCTTTAGTTTTGTGAATATTCTCGTACACCCAAGTTCTAAGGCAGAATGGTTTGTCTCCGTTACCCTCGTTCTCCTTTTCGCATGAGGAGTAACAGGAAGAAGCCGAATGCATAGAATTGGGATAATTGAACGTAGTCAAAGACACAGGTTTTTGATCGTCAAAATCGATATCTGGTTTCGTACAGATGTACCGTTTAAGATTTATCAACAGATTTTGAGTTTCCGGGTTGCTAGGTGAAATACAGCCTTTATATTTTGATTTTTCGTCCGAAACGGGAGTCCCGAAACCCTTTAAATCCTTAAATTGTACGAAAGGAGGCAAGGAAAACTTTACGCCGTTCATAATATTTGTTCTATTCTTGATTTTAACTTTCTGTACGTTATTTTGCAAGAGATAGGAAAGATTTGTTTGCCAGGATGGTTGAGACATTTTGAGCTATTCCTTTTATTATATACGTAAAATATTTTTTATCATCGGCACGTTTTGAAAGTTTAACTTTCTGTAAGTTATTTTGCAAGAGATTGGAAAGATTTGTTTGCCAGGATGGTTGAGACATTTTGAGCTATTCCTTTTATTATATACGTAAAATATTTTTTATCATCGGCACGTTTTGAAAGTTTAAAAAAGGATGTCGGTCAACAAATTAGGACAACCCTTGAAAAGGGCGAGAGAGAATGATTCGATCGGAGTAGGTCTGAGAGGTGAGCCAGGACTTGGATTTGTTTTAATCCCCGAAAACAACTATGATATGCCAAACAAGCAGTTAACTAAAGTAGGAGCCGCTATCAAAACCGAAGATGCCATCGTATCGGTACTCTGACAATGGACGTTCAGAAACTTAAAACAGACTTGCCTCCATCCATGACTCTTCTCTCTGATGAATTGGCTTCCACCATTTCTAGCATAAAAAAAACATGTATGTAGACGGGTCTGACGGAAATTTCTATGCAAAGAAGAAGCAAATTAAGGACGTGGCTTTCTTGAAGTGAGCACAATCATTGAGTAAAGACATGATGACACAGGTAGGAGATAGAATCAAAGCAATTAGTGAGCTCTGCAGACCTTGAATTTTGGCGCAGGTAACTTACCTCCAGTATTACACACTTAAGAGCTGGTTACGTCAAGGATGGCGTCACTCATCAGCGCACCAGAAACCTTTGGGATAACTCGGCAAGTAGCATACTTAACAACAATGAATAAGCTCAGATTTCGCATTCGGTCAAAAAAAATGCCAGTTTCCACAGAAGCACTGATACCATATATAACAAACTCCATTTTGAATCTGTACCAGACTTGTGAAGTAACAACGTAGTAGGCCAAATAACCAGCAGCACAATGGGAAAGACAAGTCATGAGTCGTACAACGGTGTGCTTGTATTTGTGTTCACTTGTGCACGAGAATTTTCAGAAAATGGACAGGAGGAGGAGGAGAGGCTAACCATGACAAAATGTTACAATGCTGCAACATGTAACAATAATACAACAAAGATGCGAGGAGCACAAGATCGGATTAGAAATCAATCACACAAGATGCAACCATGCTTGGGTGAGGGGAAAGTAACATTCAGGCCGAACCTAAACCAGGGTGAAACTTGGCAATAGGGAGCCCAGACATTATTTCCTGCAAATGCTGATTGAGGTAACTGCTTGCGTTTATATGCCAAATAGTCTGCTGGTGGGAAAAATGTGTAATTCCGAGTTTAAGATAGGAATATATTCGGAGTTGTTTATTTTCAGCATAAGATGCTTCAGTGCTGGTGGCCATAGAGCTAAGATTGCAAATGGTTTCTAAATTAATTCTTGTTCGGTAAAATTTTCGTGAAGAGAATTTGTGCATTCCCCAGGTCGGGGGTGCGCCCTTTCTTTGAGTTCCATGGGCCAACCACAGGTAAAGAAAAAAGTATTCACGACAATACCTCCTGGCACCGCTGACAACCAACTTCCACGAGTGTCCACTGGTACGATCATTTCCACGGACATTGAGAAGAAAATTTAGACAAGAGCCAGAGCCATTTCTAATGAAAGAGTATGTCTTGAATAAATCGGCCCTGAGTCTACCCAATTCCAACAATTCAAGATTAAGTCACCTGAGGTGCTCCTCATATGGCAAATCACGCAAACCAGGTATCCTCTTGGTAAAAGATCTCTGGACCGACTCAACATGCCTAATGTCCTTTATCAGGTGAGGCGACCACACCTGGCGAGCATACTCCAAGATAGGCTGCACGAAAACCTGAAGCGCCCACTCCGTCATTTGTTGGTCGCCCGATACAAAACAGCGTCGGATCATTAAGGCACGTACGCTAGCAGTTGCCACGACCTCATTGCAATGCAAAGTGGAATTAAGGTTTTGGTCAATCCCTACACCAGGATCCTTAATTTGAGCACTATCGGTAAACTTTGTGTTACCCGCAGAATAATCATAGTAGCAGTTATTCTTTCCCAGGTAAAAAAAATTCATATTTATTAAAATTTAAAGGCAACTGCCAATTACAAGACCAACATTTTTATATAATTTAAAGAATTTTGTAAATCATGCATTTCTAAATAACTCCCCACTCGATTATAGAGTTTTGCATCATCTGCAAACTTTGGATTTTTTACACTACCAAAACTTGGACTTAGTTCCGAGATATACAAAATGAAGAGCAGGGGGCCGAGAACGCAACCGTGAGGAACTCCACTAATAACCGGCATAAGGCTAGTGCTTGCACCACCGACTGAAACCAGTTGTTGCCTGCCGGATAAAAAAATCCCCAATCCAAGAAAGATTTTACCGCCTATACTCAAACTCACCAACTTAGTACAGAGTTTGGAATGCACTACGGAGTCAAAGGCTTTTGTAAAGTCCAGTAAAATGATAACGATTGGGATGTTACTGTTGATCACTTCAGTCCAGTCATTCATGCATGACAGCAATTACAGTACTACTAGGGGAAGCCCGTCGCGCGTATGCGTATGTCCATGCCTTATCATACTAAGATTCTTTAATCAGTATTTTGCGTATACTGGCTAACAAACACTTATTTTGGTTCACTTCGGTCACTCAATCAGGACGTCTCCCTTACCACCGTAAAACTTTCTCTCTCCTTGCCTTCTTGCCTGCAGTGGCAATGTGGTGACGCAAAATTTGCATTACAGGAACTGTGAACAACTACTTATTTCCAGTTTGGCATCGTTTTGCCCATCGCTCATGTTTATGTCGATGATTCATCAATATCAAGTGTCTTTATGCCAATTTTGCGCATACTGCCTGACAAACACTGATTTTTGTTCGCTTCGCTCACTCAATCAGCGCATCTCCCTTACCACTGTAAACCCTTCCCAAGGCATCACTGCTTTTTAAGGATTCGAATATACCAGAGACCATTTTAGGGATAACTTCCACACCTTCTATATTTTGGCCAACAGACAAATTAGTCATGTTTAAAATACCATTGTCCTGAATGATATTTCTACAGAATAGCTCATTTAGAATTACAGCCTTATCCAAGTCCTCTGTCCATTTGGAGAGTTTAGGGGAGGGAAACTTCCACCAGCCGTAGTCTTGCGATTTACTATCCTGTACAATGCAGCTATTGTACCCTCCTTAATAACTCTTCGTTCAAAATCAACCTCATGAAGCTTAATTAAGTTGTGTAGAGCAGTCCTACAGTTGTTATATCAGTCTCTATTCTCC
This sequence comes from Lithobius niger, assembly GCA_023313725.1. Taxonomy (NCBI): domain Eukaryota; kingdom Metazoa; phylum Arthropoda; class Chilopoda; order Lithobiomorpha; family Lithobiidae; genus Lithobius; species Lithobius niger. The sequence goes on from JAHWFP010106621.1 coordinate 107,268, forward strand.
CGAGCATTGGCTGCTTTATAGCGTCTCCACAGTAATTTCTTTTTGCTAGTAAGTTTCTGAAAGTCCTTAGAAAAAGCCCTTGCTACTGGACTTAGCCTTGCCGTTACCCGAATAAGTGGACAACGAGAAAACGCTTTTAGGGTGATGAAGAATTTTTCCCACATATCATCAACATTAGCTAACATGAACAGACAATCTTCCCAGTCAACGTCACGTAGTTTGCTTCTTAATAATTTAAAATTAATTTTTTTTGGCAAAGAACACCAGAAAGAGAAGTTCCTACAGAGTTAACACTAAAGCAGACCATGTTATGGGCACTAGTACTAAAGTGCTCAATGACTTCTGCATCAAAAACTAGCCTGTCTGTCAGAGTCAATCATTACCAAGTCCAGGATGTCATTGCCTCTTCTAGGCATAATAACCAACTGGTTAAGTCTGAGGTCGAGGGTAGTGTCCTGACAAATTTGCTGTTGAGGATACACGACGTCGAATTCTGCCTATCAATACAAGCCATATTAAAGTAGCCAACAACTAGGTTACAAACACCTGGCCTAACAACCAGGTTTAAAAAATGGCACATTGAATTAATTTGTGTGCAACAACGTCCGTTAGGTGCATATCCTGCCGTAAAACGAAATTGACCCGGTCCAATATCAAGACCTAACCTTCACAATCAATCGATTTAAATATCACCGAAACCTTCAGAGATTTTCGACACTTGACTAAAATACTGCCTTCCCTGGAGTAGCAGCGGTCTCTTCTAAATAAATTGTAAAACAGTTGGGCAGTAAAATGGAATCATGGACAGTCATCGAACTAAGTCTCAGTAACAATGATAATATCATATGAATGAATTAATCGTGATTACACAGCTTAGTTCCAAGAGATTAGCCTTAGCACTCTAGGTGTTGATTAAACAACATTTCAAGGTCAGGTGCTGGTAACCACGAGGAAATTTTAATTTTGAAACACCTACCGAAAAAGCACCGATGCCAAGATCCGTCAACACACCAAACCCCACCCCAGGCAGATGGCAATAAACTTTAGAGGGACAATTGGTCCGTAATTGGAGGTTCCCTTTAAGCAAGCCAGTTTCCCACATACGACCCGCAAAGTACAGCTTTTCCAATATCCTGCTGAACCCAAGCTTACCCATAAATACCCATTCTAGTTAAGTGGACCTCGTCATGCATCATACCACCTGGTGTCCCTAACATTTGTTTCCACACAAAGACAAATTTACAGCAAACCCCCACTGCAAATGTTAACTAGTTCACTGTTACAGCGAGCCACCCAATTCAAGGAGTTTGGTTGGCTAGGTTGAGGCAACATGCCCACAAAAACAATATGTGCCTCAGGTCTGATTTTAAGAGCAGTTTCAGCAGCCAAAGCCAAACTAGAAGCAACAGAAATAGGGTCATCATGGCCAAAATTGTTACCCTCTGCACAAAGTACAATGATGGGAGCTTGACCTAAAGTTTTTTAGAACCTCGGAGACATGTCCTGCAAATTGTTCGGCCCGAAGTCCAGGATATGTCCATGTTGTAGCAATACCAAAATGGTTTAGATTCAGTGATCTTACATGTGAATCACCAATAAGTACTACTTCACGATTTTTTAAATTCGAGTAGGAGGTTGAAAGCTCAAAAACTAGTTCGTTGTCCAAAAAATGTTCTTGGGCATGAAGGCGATGTTTCAATAGTACATTAATTGGTAGGGTTTAACTGATTTAGTTTTGCAATTTTTGCTTGTTTACCCGGCCGATTTTAGCTTGGTGAATAGGCTTATACAGTTACTGCCTTAGTCTGGCTTTTGCTAAACCAATGCGCACATGTAGAGGCTTTAGTATTATTCACTCTACCACGGCCGGTATCAGGACCAACATTAAGAGACACAGTCTCCTTTCTTGAATTTTCAAGGTGACTAGATAAAAGCTGCAATTCTCCTCCTTGATTACAAGAAAGAATAGTATGCAACTGAACAATGTTTGCTGCATCAGATTTGACACCTTCCACATGCAAAGTAGTAGTTGACTTTGTTACGGGGAAGCTACAGATGCACTGTGGTTATCTCCATCCATGTTGAAAGTCTCAATCTTTGATCCCCTATAAACAGTTATCCGAACATATTCCTACCTTGCACAAACTCGGATTTACACATTTTTACCACCAGAATACTTTGGGTTATTAATGCTATTAGGTGTAAAACAGCAAAAACTTCTGAAGTTTATATGCTCCGTATTTTCTGTATAAACTTGTCCAACTGCTAAACAACGAATATTGGCAAGCCGTTTAATTTATAAACATTGATTTTTCATTATTTATTCCATTAGCGTTATCAGAAAATTTGTAGAGTACCCAATATTATTAAATGAATTTTCGATATCAAGAAATTAATTTTTGATAACGAAAAATCAATTTCCGATATCGAAAAATCACTGCTACTTTTCGATATCAGAAAGTGACGATAAACGACAAAGAGAACCATATTTTTATTATTTTGGTTTTTTATTTTTTACTTACGGAAAAAAATCATAGCGGTAAAGAAGCAAGAACATACCAGTAAGCAGCATATCAGTAACCAAAATGCAAATTGTCTTAATTTTCACTTAATCTTAAATTGCACTGGATGAGTAGGCCTATGAAACCCAGATTTTAAGGAACGTTAACAATTTGGTGTAGTCTTAAAATTGAAATTAAAATAACTTTAAATATATAATTGGACTGTTCTGCAACTTAACTGGTGGATTTTATTTTCTTGCATTAGTCTTCATTCAAGGAATTTCTTGCTAAAGTTTGTTTTTTAAAATGAATAATTGATTTTTTCCAGTGGAAGGAAACTAAGGGAAAAACAAAGAAACTCCATGTTGATTATTTTTCGTTTTTTTCTCGTTCTGCCACTTGATATGAATGCTTTGCAACCATGCTTCTAATTTTTTCTTTAGATTACTTAGTTGGGCTTAATTAGGCAGTATATACCCAAAATGTCTAAACAGTTGTATTTTTTTTATTTGCAGTTCTCTCACAATTCTGCAACAAAGATTCTTGTACACCGGACTGCGCCCTTGGTGTGTATGTCGTGGTTCACTAAATAATTAAAAATAGATAAAATTAATATTTGGGAAAATTGTAATTTTACATTGTTAACTGAAAAATGATAACTTTTAACTTTGATACTACTTTTACACTGATTTTCCAGGATTATCTGCTGAATGGGACAGTGTGTAGTAGGGTGGAATGAAAAAATAAAATTTTCGAAATTCGAAATTTCATAGTGTAGAAGAGTTGTCTTTTAGAATCTCTACGCCACAAAAATATTTTCTTCACTCTGAGGTCATGTCTTGAGGTGCCACAAAGGCCTTCAATTTTAACATTGTACGTTAATGGGTAAGACGGCAAAAAAGGCAAAAATGATGATTTGATTGATTTAAAATTTAATTTTAACATTGTCTCATTTGATATTCTCAGAAACCATGTAAACAAAAGAAATTTAATTACAATAAATTTGATTTTTTATTTAAAACTATTGGTATAATTTACCATCAAAGATACACCAAAAAAGCCATTTCTGCCTATTTTGGTCCATAACCAAGTTATTACTTTTCTGAAAAAAATCCCTTAAACTGTGGTTACCTTTCAGGGTTTCTGATATTATCAAACGAGATAATGTTAAAATGAAATTTTATACCAATCAATTCGTCATTTTGGGCTTTTCGCCGTTCCGTCCACTGACGAACAATGTTAAACTTGAAGGCCTTTTTGGCACCTAAGAAATGACCTCAGATTTATGAAATTTTTTGTCTGTGATAGTGATGCTAAAAGGCAATTTTTCCACTCTATGACATTTCGAACTTAGAAATTATTACCTTTTCATTCCACCCAAGTGTACAGTCACGGAAGCCAAAATGTACAGAGCATACAAATGGTTTTCACCCCACATCACTCCAACTCAAGTGTAATCATGTCGTCAGTGACGGTTACTGACTTACTACAACTAAAACAGTTTGTTGCTTAACTTCACATAATCGAATAGAGTTAAAATAAAAGAAAACAACACAGACAAAACTAGTTTTAAACTGGTAGCAGGACAATACCTTTAAACAGTGAGTTGTTCTTAGAAATGACCGAAAGAGTAGGCTAATATTCAGGGTTTTATTCAGTTTTCAAAATACGCTGAATAATATTGCAAATGAAATTGAGACTATGAATTTGCATCGAATTTCTATTCATGAAAGTTCATTTTCACATTTAAATAATGGGTAGCTCTCAAGAATTCATATCAGGATGTTTACATATATTTTCTAACATTTCGTCAAAATTAGCCAATGTGAATGCTGTAAACCTGCGGTTCTCAAAGTGTGGTCTGCGGACCGGCGCCGGTCCGCTAAAGGTCGGGTGCCGGTCCACGGTGAACACCTGGACAAAAACACAAATTTACCGTAGGCGCTCGGATAGAGAAATTGCCCACTACCAGAATTTTCCTTAATGTTCCAGCTTGTCAGACATTCGGGTAAACGCCCAACCTTCTAAGTGATCAGATTCCACGTGGTTACATTCTATTTTATTCTTCCATTTCTAGTGACATATATTGTTATTTTATACGTTTTATTTTTGCACCAAACAGGCTCAAACAACCCTCACGGACGAAAACAACCGAAATTTCATTAAAGGTTGATTTTAAACAAACAAATTTTAAATATTTGTTTATTTTAATTTGTTGTAATCTCACATGAAAAAAACAAATTATAAAGCTTACAAAGCCTGCAGGTCTGAAAGCTCGTGTGCATGTGTCAACCTACTTATGTGAGACTGGTTAATACAAAATACAGAAACAAATTGGATAGTAGCTCTCTACTTCGTGTTGCAATATCCTTGATCAAGCCACGTATTGCCAAACATTAGACAAATAAACAGGGTCACTTGTTGCATTTGTTGCGCATGCTTTTAAAATAGGAAAAAAACTTTTTTTTACAAACCTGGATTTGAAAAGCTTTCAATATTTTAATCTAAAAGTTTTCATAAATAAATGCGCTACCGTGTGAAATAATTGTTTTCACGGATTATCTCCCCTCACCCTAGGTTTACCACAGCCACCAAGGTGGCAGTCCCTGGCACACCCTAAAAAAATTTATAGGTCTGCTACTTAAGAAAGTTTGAGAACTGCTACTGTAAACTACTTTACTCTCATTTTAAAATAATACATTATTAAAATCGTTGCCTAAAATTAAAACCCTCTTGGTATTATGGCCACACTATTGCCAACAAAAATAAGTTTTACCAATTTTACATAATTAAATGAATTTAACAAACCAATGAGTCACACAAAAGATCAAATTCAATAAAGGCAGTAAGCATCTTTCAACAACATTGTCATAGACATCTCAAAGTTATTCATTAAGCTATCTCACGCATAGTATGTTTAATCATCAATTAATTTATAAAGAAACTAAACGAGAAAGAAAAATATTCCTCTGCCTTGATGATTAATGTATCAAATTGCAAATTTAAAAAAATAGAGCAAAGCAACAAGCATTTAAATTCCCAGTCCAGGTTTGTAATGAATTCGACAAAACAGTTTTACTTAGCTGGGAAAAAAATGAAAATTTTCGAATTTGTACATTAGCCAGCCACCTCCTCAAAACAAAAATGGCATTGAATTGGTTAGGTGGTGGCAGAAAATCATTATCGTACTCAAGAGTATCCCCTTCGTTTTTTAGTGCTAGCTGCAACTATTTAGATGACGGTAAGGTGCCTTGGCCACATAGAGGTTTTTTTAAGGCAGGATCAGACATGTTCGAGAGGATTAAAATCTGGATATTTAGTAGCCCTGGAACCAAGTATCCATGTTTTAACCCTATCGAACACATCTGGTTCCTCCTTAAATCAACGTCTATGGCCATGGTATCTTTCATTCATCGAAAATTGGTATGGCAAGCATAAAAACGAATGGGACACTCTTCAAGAGGATAACGATTTCTGCCACTAACTAACTGAGTCAATGCAAGGACACATTGAATGTTGAGGAAGCGGCTGGCTAATGTAGAAAATGCATAAATTTTCATGTTTTCTAGCCAAGTAAGACTGTTTATTCCAATTCATTAATTTACTAGTAGTTTTTAAAGGATGGGAAAGGAATTGGAAATTAAAAAATGGTTTATTGCCTACCACTTAATCGAATTATTACGAACACAAGTAATTCTTTTCAGCAGGGACGCACTGCATTTTATGGGGCCTGATGCAAACCATAAGAAAGTAGCCCGTTGCCCAAACAAATTTGATTAACTCACTTGATTTCTTTATTTATTTATAGTTACAACCTGTCTTTCGTTTTAATCGTGCCTCCACCCCACCCACAGTGCAGGGCACAGGAAAGGTAGTGTGCACATTGAGGAATTTGGGCATGTGCACAACCCCCCCTCCCACCGCTTTTTTTTGTCTTTTTTGTCCGCATTCCTTTTTTTGGTTTTTTAGGTACATAAAATTATGAAGAAAACCATTAAAACAGTGGCAAAGACCATTTAAGAAAGACGCTGTTAGAGTATCGTAATACTGTTTCCAGGGTTGGAAAAATCGTGCCGGTATTTATTTTTGCTCGTTTTTGCCCTGGTTTTCCCTTGTTTTCTGATGGTGTCCCTCCTCTTTTTTAAAGTTTGTGTACACCTGTGGGTACAGGAAAGTGCCACAATGCCCACCCACCCACTCCCAAATAAGGAGTTAGGGGTTTGAATAATATCTCTGTAATGTGTGGTGCAGTGGCAACCCGGACCACTGCACTGTGACTGAGGTTGGCGCTAATGACCAAGCTGTCGACGCGCCATTAAGCCTCATCCCCCCCCCCACTCCCAAACTAACTGCGACCCTGTTTTTCTGGAAAGGCTTACAAAAGCTAACATATTAATAAAATGTCTAATGCCATAAAAGAAAATCAGTAAACAAATCATGCAAACGAGCTGTAACACGTAACAAATGACGATTACATGTGCTGTACTATTATGACTAATTAATCTTAGCCTAAAAGGAGTGGCATAACTTTATTAATGGTCTTAAGGCCATTAATCCTGAGCTGTGTTTTCACAATGCTACAGTGGTGGCAGTAGTTGCTAGTGACATCTCAAAAATACAGTGCACGGTGTTGCATCATCGAATATACGCGTTGCTGAAACGAGGTTTTATTTTTGTAAACCCTGTTAGGTGTGTGTTGTCTGTGTGTCGTTCTTTAATCTGTGGGGTGTTTTCTTTAATCAGTGGACCAACCCACACGATGCGAAACATGCCTTCTGCTCTACGGTAACAGCTTTCTTTTTGGCCCAGATACGCTGGAATGAGCCAGCGTGAAGAGTGAAGTGTGTGCAAAAATGTAACAGAAGAAACTTCCTTGGGCGAATCATTAACATGCACATGGGAAACCAAACCGTAGCAGTGTTGCAAACAGTGCATCCAACACCATTCGTGCGCAGCAGGACTTTAGCTAGCTACTTATAACCCCCCTTTGGTATTTCAAGAGAGTTTAGGGAAAATATTAAAGACGTATAACGAATAGCGATACGAGGTGTAACCTAATCCAGTTTAAATAAAAATCTAAACATATAAATAAAAAAATATAATAAAAAAAGCTTTTGATTTTTTTGTACTGAAAGGTTGTTTAGTAAGTATCAGGGGATGACGTTCGGCACAAAGTGGTAAGACTTTTGCCATTTACCCCAAAGATCGAACTACTAGAGAGGAATATTATCATGCACGGCGATAGCCGTGTATATATATGATTGAAGTCCTCTCTCCAGCAAAACTAAAACTATTAATTTCTCCGTTTCTATTCAATATATTTCGACCAAACTTGGCCACATAGTAGATAGCAACTTTTCACAAGTTTATGCAATTCCGTGCAAGATTAAACGTACGGAGCTACACGAAAATTTGAAAACTGTTCATTTCTTGTTGGTGTTGTTGTTGTTGTTGTTATTCTTGTGTGACACGGTATCAGAAAAAAAACTACTACACTTACCTAAAATCTGAAACATGATCTAAGCCAGAAATTTCCCTCGGTTTTATCCTCACAGAGACCACTTTTTCGATTGGTCCAGCCATTCAAGAGTTACAGGTCCCTGAACGATCATTTTGATTGTTATACATTGTTTTAACCATTATGATTAGGGAACAATGCCACTCTACAAACTCCATATCCATTCTTCGTGCACGTGGTATATCTTTGCTAAAAAGTCGATTTGTTGATGGGGCGTACGGCTTAGGGCCACGGCTCCAAATAATTAATCGTGAAAGAATCCGTGTTTCAGCTAAACGATATACATTTAAGCCAAACTAAGCTACATCCTCGGCCTCGAAATTGGCAGCTAGAAACGACAGAATTGCGTATTTATTTCGCAGACGCAGACTTTCAGAGCTGAGTTAAAAGTTAAAAGTGGCCAGCAACAATCGACTGCATGCATAAAGCTTTGTAGCACGATGCCATAGCTGTAAAAAAGGTACACTGTAACAAACAAAAACGTCAAGTGTGCTGTAAAAAAGGGCGATATATGATTGAATTTTCACTTCTTAAAATGAACACGGATAAAAATTGATGATTTTTAATTGAAATAATAAAATGTACAACTGAGAAAATTCCATCTGTTTAGGTGCTGTTGTGCTTTAGCAATCACATATTTAAAACGTAAAGCACAATAGCACCTAAACAGATAGAATTTTCTCAATTATACATTTTATTATTTCAATTAAAAATCATCAATTTTTATCCATGTTCACTTTACCAAGTGAAAATTCAATCATATATCCCCCCTTTTTTCGCCACACTTGACGTTTTTGTTTGTAATTCTTTCTTTGGTTTACTCGCATGGTGAAGCCAAGAAGGCAATAAAGCGAAAGACGTACCGCGTTGTTGCAGAATGACATCATCTAACATTTGTACACCAACGAGTTAATTCATTAGTAAACGAGCCATTGTTGCAATAAAGTGAGTTTTAGTTCATTGTTGCCGAACCATCGTCAAACACGTTGTTGCAATGGCGTCGGACGTTGATGCAATCTTGAGGTCTCTGTTGAGGAGGAAAGTTTTGTCGAGTCCCGATATGAAACCTTTCTCCAATGAAACCTTCACTTTAGTGATGGCAGAAGCCAGGAAAAGGGGTGTGAGTGAAGCAGATGTCAGGAAATTTGGTGTGAGTACTGAAGTTGGGAGGAGGAGAAGTAAACATGGCAGCGGCGGTAATCGTCGCAACAATGGACATAGTGAAATGGAGGACAATGTTGAGCGGCAAGATGTTATACAAACAATAAGGAACTTGTTTAATACTGAACGTGGTGAAAGTGAGGCGGACATGAGAGCCAGGAAGAACAAAGCCAGAAATTTAATGGCTCTAAGAAAATTATATGGCGGCAGTCTGGTAAATGTAAAGATGCAGAAATCAGTTGTGCTTCTGTGTAGCCCGACTGGCGGCCCTTATCTGTCAATGCAGATTTACTCTGCAGTAGCCAGTGTAGTAGGTGCAAGCAAGGTGACGGCAATTTGCTCGTTACGTGCAAGTCATGCTTTTCAAGTAGTGTTAAAGTCGGTTGCAGCCAAGCAGCTGTTGATGCGAGCTACGATTGTAATTAATGACTCCCCAGCAGAAATACACGACCAGTGTGAGCAGCGCATCGACGCCAGACTCCACTGGCTCCCGCATGGTCTTTCCCCCGCAGATATCAGCTTTGCATTTAGGGAATTAGGGCAACTGGAGACTCATGTACGTGAAAAATTGGTCGTGCATGGGAAAGAAGTCTGGGAGTTAGCAACTAGGCTAGTTACCTTTAGACTATTGGACAATAAAACAATAGAAGATGTCCCGGATGTTCTGCTAGTACGAGGTATACCAGCTCTCGTGTCAATACCTGACCGCGCGCCGAGATGCCTGCGGTGTAGGACGCGAGGGCATTTCCGTTGTGCATGTGTTGCCATTCGCTGTATGACCTGTGCAGCTTATAAGGATCCTCGCGACCTATGTATGCACCTTCGTGAAGCCGCCCGAAGGGGTCCTGATGTCAGCAACGCCGTACGAACCAGTGAAGAGGGAGCTCAGATAGCTAAAGGACCTGCCCAGCTGCCTCAAGAAGCTGCAGAGAAGCCTTTGGGGCCAAGCCCTTGAGTTCTAGCGCCCCTTGTCTTAATGAGGCGATCAGCTCTCAAGAAGCTGACAAAACCAGTGAGGATGTGAGAACGGATGGCGAGGAGGGCTATAGCAACGGCAACAGATGGATGACTCCAAAGCGAAAGAGGCGGAGGAGGAATCAGGAGCGGCATAGTGCTTCCCCAAGTGCTACAATGCTGCAAGTTCGAATGCAGGTGTCGTGGAAGCAGGAAGTGATTGTTTTGGCACCGAAATTAGCAATTCGTGTATTAGTGAGGTGGCTCCAGCACCTAACCTAGGGACGTTGCTGAATGTAGTAGATGTGTCACAATCATCAAGTGCAGCTCAAAAGAGTGTGAAAGCGTTAGTGATAGTCAGAGCATGATGGTAGATACACAGGAAAGCACCCAGGATGTGTAGAGATGTGTAGGGATTTTCAAAATTCAAAATTCAAAATTTGAGCGGCTTTTCGATTGCATCCTGGAACGCTCGTAGTCTTAGTAATAAATTAGATGAATTAGACTGCATCCTGCAACATGCAGACATTGTTGGAATACAAGAACTTAATGATATTCAAAATTTTCAAGGACCTAACCTCCATGTGGATTTTGTTTCGTCTGGGGGTAATTTTGGCGCTTTCATAAAGTGGAAGGTGCCGTATCTGGCTATCCCAGTTATAAGATGCCGGGGCATTGATGCTTGCTGCATCAAGGTTTGGTCTTTCAAGCAATGGGTTTGTGTAGTTTTCGTACATGTCACTGGCAACCCATCCCTCCAGGACTGGCTGGCATGGATGCGTCAGTTTCCTGCTCCATGTATCTTGGGTGGGGATTTCAATGCCCATCACCACGATTGGGGATCTTTACATAACAACACGAAAGGGCGTCGTTTGTGTAGTGCCATAAGCACCATGGGTTTAGAGGTAATCCAAAACGGCACCCCGACTTTCATTAGGTGGCAGGGCGGTGTCGTCCAGGAGTCCGTCCTGGACATGTTTCTCTGCTCCCCGGGCCTGTCGGAGATGTTTGAATTCTCTGTCTCTGACGACCGATACATACTTAAAAACAATTGGATGGCTTGTGAAAATACGATACTTGCTGGATTTTTGCAGAGCTCAGTAGCCCATGTGTAGACCACTGGTCTCTACGTCTATTTTATACCCCAATTACCCCCAAATACCCCAGTTTTGTACCACCAAATACCCAAGTTACCGTCTACACCCAGTTTTCGCCTGTCCCCCAGCATGTGAAAAAGCGAACACATCCCATAAAATTCTCTGTCTTAAAATTTGGGAGTAAAAGAACATATACAAAAGAAATGAAAAACTAAAGCAAAGTGTTGTACTAAAGCTGTGGCATAAATCACCTTTATATTCCAACATGTTATTATCAGAAGTAACAGGTAAAAATCAACTCCGTGTACGTGCCTAATGATGACCTGAGACCTGTGAAACTTTGGAGTAATGTAGATTATGCAGTCGTCGAACCCAATTTAAAACAAACAAACAAATTACCGAACTGGATTTCATGAATTTGGTTTCGGTTGATTGATCAATTAGATCAATGCCTAAGTGCCATCAAAATTTTCTATTCCTCTCTCCAGTCTAAAATCGTCTCGTAGCTACGACCCTTAGGCAACTTAGAAAAAATAAATAAAAATGTCTCTACCATATTTGATTGAAATTCTGTACTCTGTTATGATTGCACTTGACTGGCCCCAATTACTCTGAGATTGAAATCGGAGGCTCGAGGTTGCCATAACTATCAACATAAAAAGGTATGCTGATAACGGTAGAATAAGCCACCCATTGACTGCCTTCTCCCATATCAAAATCATCGAGCTTAACAATGCCGTTCAGGTTTCGGTGGAAATTGATCCTTGCTAAAAGTGCCTGTGCATTTAGGAATTTTCAAGATTTTTACTCAATGATTTAAAACGAAGTTCGTTAGAGGTTTGCTAAAGTCGATCACACCTTCACTGGACTAAGATAGCATCCTCTGCCGCGAGATATTTTTAGTCTGTTTCCGTCCCGCACCTTCCCTTCTCTCGTTATGCCTCACCATCTCGGCCAGTGAGCTAGCATCCACCATGTTTTTTTTTATCAGTTTTAACTTTTTTAATTATTTTAACTTTTTTCGCCATTATTTTTTATATTATACATTAAATAAATTCATTAAATAACCCTAGTCCAATTTCAAATTCATTTTTCTGTCACCTATCAACAGCACTTGGCAGATCATAATTGCAGGAAAGGTGGAATTAAATTTCAACTTTACTTGCACGTCTACGATGCCGGATTGAAGTCGCTCCAACTGCATGGAACAGTTTAAACCCACTAGAGGATAAGTCTTTTTGAAGTGAACCAAATCGATGCACAGATTTTCCACGTCATAGAAAGTGCACCTAAACTCCCGAGCCAAACAGTACAAGATGTAGTATTCGCTAGTAGTGAAATTTGCGTTTAATTCCAGGAAATGGTAACAGTCGAAATTCAAAGTCACGTGAGCATCCTGGAGGTTGCAGTGGTAGAAAACGGCTGAGTTTTTAGTTTAGCTCGCTTTCCTGTTCGTCTGCAGAGCCAGAATGACCCACCTGGGTTTCTCGACCACATAAACAGTAGGCACGAGGTGAAGCTTTTACTCTGTGGTAGTTTGCAACTATCGTAATATGTACGATTTTGCCGTTGGCTGCAACAGCTGCTGCCGTACACTATCTTATCGCAGTTCTCAAAAAATCCTATGACATGTTTGAAATGAATGGTGAATGACGAACTCTTTTTCGGAATCAGCCTCTTCACTATTGTGTCGTGGCACAATTTAAAGCCCAGATTTCTGGTTGAATTAGCGCTTACAGACTCGGCACTATCAGTGACCAACATTTACTCAGAAACGACACTAATTGCTCAAACTGTAGGTGAGCAAGGCTTTTATGGTGCTGCTGTACCTGGGGTAATTTAATTTGTTCACTAGCTTGTCACCCAAATGATATTTAATGCTGCAAACAAGTACATGGGAGCATTGTTGACAGAAGTGATGATGTCGGCGTTCGTGAAATTACTGTTGTTGATATTGAACAATTTGTCTTTTATCAAAAGACAACTGTTAGCAATGTGCAGGAACAAATCGTGGTTTTCTATCATAATTATTTCCGAATTGACATTGTTGAGTGCGACTATGGGGTTATACTCGCGATAAGAATAGCTCTCCACGGATGAATCTTGCTGCAAAGACTCGTTTTTATTCAGGTACTAGTGAAGCCCGTGCTATGCACGGGTGGTGTTTGATGCACCGTTAAAAACACTGGGACGATTTCCTTCGTCATGTGTTTTACGGAATGCGTGTATCCCGTCTATGTGTTTTTGCGTACCCTGTCTAGCAAACGGTGTTTTTCGTTTGCTTCACTCCCTCATTCAGCGTATCCCTTGTTCCGGAGTTGATACACTTACATGACATATGATTCTTTCCTGCAAAAATGGTTGGAATACGCGTTTGTATATGTGAAATAAATAAAAACGCCTTTGTGCATGTGAAATAATAAATACACCTTTGTATACCGGAAATAAATAAATAGGCATTGGAGACATTGTAAGGGAGGATTAAATAAACGAAGCTTCAACAATCAGTAAGAAGGCAAGCGGGCTCATTCTTCCCACGGTAGCAAAGAAAAAGGGCGAGCGACCGACAATGAAAACGGATATGTGCTCTATCAATTACTTGCGGCCGTCTTGTGGCCGTCTCGTTGCCATCCATCCTACGCGACAACTCGATTTTATTAATAAAGATTATTCTATCGAACTCATCTTCTAATTAGATATTTGATGAAAGCACTATTTTTTCCGTTGCTGTTAAATCCTTTTCCTGTTATTCTTTTTTTCTGTGCAAATATTGTATTTGATCTTTTTACATATATATTTACAAAAATTATTTTTCAATCTCAAATGGAATCTGTCGGTGAGCGTTACCCCATTCGAATTCAATATTTCACCATCTTGTGAAGTTAACCAAATGAAAATATTTCAGATTTTGTCCGTAGTTGCAGGAAGATGTGTAAAATTTTGAGGAGAGATTATCATTTTATAAACTGGAGGTATGCCAGGGTAAGAAGTGTATATGCACGGTTGAGTGTCGGCATTAACGTGGGACGAGCTAATCATCTTAAGCTGAACGAATATTGTATAATATTGACAGATTTTTTCCCTTGCTGAGATTTAGCATAATTACCCTGCAGGAATCCTTGTACCAAGCCTAAACTATTGTCTCCTGAAAATGAAGCTCTATAAGTCGAATTATTGATAATCAAATTCGTCTTTAAAGTTTTATAATTCGGTTCTATAACAATAGCATCTTTTTCATGCTCTTTGGCTCTAAAGTAGCTCGAAAAAAATGGTTCAAATCCTAAATTTCGTAAGTGCCGGAAATGACTTCTACTTTAATCCCGCTCATCTCACCATCCATTACGAATTTCATTATTATCCCCGTGCATATAATTTTATTATACATTGTAACAGGTGTACAATACTGGGCAAAAAAAA
>JAHWFP010106621.1:122315-148877 GCA_023313725.1 Lithobius niger
TTTTTTTTTAAAACAAGGAACGAAGGTAGGCTACGATTTTATTTTGTACCAAACATTATTTGGATACTTTTGGTTGACATAAAAAAAATTAAATTAATTCTCGCATGGGTTTTATTAAGGAATTCTACTTTATGAAAGTATTGGCAATGTCTTATCACCCACACTACTGTGCATGGCATCCCTATCACACTTTAGTGTGATGAAATCCCATATCGCCACACTTTAGTGTGGCGATATGAATATCATGCACTGTAAAGTGTGGTGATATGGGATATATCGCTGTGCGTTTTTAGCATTGTGAAAGGTAGGGACCGTACGATAAAAAGAAATAGAAATACATTTTCAAAATGTCTCATCCCGCTTGGCATACACATCTCACAAATCCGTTGGAAGAAAATTCTCTGGAAGTTAAGCAAGAGATTGGAACCAAACCTAAAATCAGGATAAAGTACGTATTGTCACCATCTGTGGAGGTTATGGACTTAAAAGTAATAGGTTCTCCCATTTCAAACAGGGATATTAAGTATAAAGGAAGAATTGCACCCAACGAACCCAAAACTCAGAACGTATTAAAGAACAAAACGATATGTAACCAAAAATTACAAACTCAGTTTGACGATCAAAAACCAGTCTTATTGACTGTATACAGTTCCCAAAAATATTTACACCCGCTTTCCTCCTATTCCCTAGCATATGAAAAGTTGAACACGTCCGATAAAATTCTCTGTCTTATGACTTGGGTGTATAAGAACATAAACAAAAGAAATAAAAAAACTAAATTGAAATGTTATACTAAAGCTGTGTTATAACTTACCTTCATATTTCAACATGTTATGATTAGAAATAACGGGGTAAATCTACTCCACGTATGTGACTAACAATGACCCAAGAACTGTGAAACTTTGGAGTAATGTAGATTATGGGATCTTTGAACCTTATATAACAAACGAAAAATTTTCTGAAATGGATTTAATGAATTTGGCTTTGGGGTAAATAGCAAAAAAGATTACGACCTTATCAGAATTTAACCAAATTTACATAATTAACGACATCATTGACAAAAAAAAAAAATGATGTTATTATTATACAACGTTTTTATTTTTTCCCCAATTTTTTTTCTATATATAAAAAGAACTATACCGGTAAATAAATTAAGACAGTCTTTCACAAAAAAATCCATAATGATAACGCTTGTTACTGTGAACACTGTATTAAATTTACCTTCAAGAGAGTGAGATTTCTCCATAATACGCTGACTTCCACATTACAGATAGCTCCCTATCTAGCAAATTTTCGACTGCAACCTGCAGGTGTCTTCAAGCTCTTCAAAGGTCTGTCTGTCTTCTGTTTACATTCTCTGATATGAACACGATTACCATCCTAGTTTGAAATAGCCGCTTCATGTAGCCTCCCGAAGTTAGAAGGCTCTTGTCACTGCCAAGCTTCATATCTTCAGTAGGCCATTCCTAATCACTCCGAATTTTGCATCCTGTTGTTTTCACAGATCGACTCCAATTAGCTTAGACACTTAAGGGAAGGAAGGGCCATGTATATTCATCAGTGGAATGTTTCTAATTTCATGGAGCTTCATTGCAATATATTCCAAATTTCTCAGATGTCTGTGCCATCTAGAATTTGAATTAATCGGTGTCTCTGCTCTGTCCAACATCATTTTATATTGGGTTTCCGTGCAATGGACTGTTATGCCGTTATCCGCCTTCTCAAACAGGCTCTAGGAAAAGTAGCAAACACCAGGGAAGGAATATATAGAGTGCCATGCAAGGAGTGCGATGCCATATACATTGGTGAGACGAGAAAAGTAGTTTGGCTGCGGCTTGGCCAACATTTGGGAATGTGAGGAACGAGAAGGCGGATAACAGCATAGCAGTCAATTAAATGGAAAACCAGCATGACATGATGTAGGACAGAGCAGAGACGATGATTCGTTCAAATTCAGTTCAAATGGGACAGTTATTTGAGGGAAAAAAGTTTGGAATCTATTGCAATGAACTACATGAAATGGAAACTGAGTGATTGGGAACAGCCTACTGAAGATATGAGGCTTGGCAGTGACGAAGGGCCTTTTTAATTAGGGAGGTTACATGAAGCAGCAATTTCAAACTGATCGTGTTCATATCGGAGAATGTAAATAGAAGAGACTCTTACCTTTTAAGAGCCTTAAGAAGTTGCAGCCTGCAGTCAAAAATTTGCTAGATAGGGCGCTATCTGTAGTGTTGATGTCAGCGTACTACGGGAAATTTCACTCTCTTGAATGTGAAAAAATTCAGTCTTTGAAGCAGGTGAAGAGAGATGCGAAAGAAGCTCCGGGAGTAGGCTGTATTCTGGATTTAAACTTCGATTACGATTTTCAACAAGGGGTTTCCTGACAAACCAGACTCACAGTTCATAAGTAACAAACAACCTATTTTAATTTTCAGCACAAATAAAACATTTGTGTGTCTTGTTCATCTACAGACAAAGGACAATGAATGAATACAACTAAAATCGTTAAAACAGTAAAAAATGAAGGTACCGTGTTCAATACTTACAATCAAAGTACAAATATAAAAAAGGGGACCAGCCCTGTAAAACCTAGCTGGGTGCTGCCATGTTGTGAGTGATGTCACGGACGAGTCATTTGATGTTGACAGGTAATTTTTCAAATAGAGTTCTCCATTGGTGATGAATTGGGAAGTTTTTTATTGTGTTCATTATTCTATTATGGTTTGCAGAAATGGTGTAGGCTTCTAGCTGGGTTCTGATTTGTGCTATTGGTTCTTTGTACAGTTTCATGGTTTCGCTAACTAAAATTGTGTGGAGTGTTGTGTTGGCAAGCTTATAAACAACATATTTTTCGCAATTTTTGGACAAAGCACCTGCAATTTGCGGACTCCTAATGGATAGATGTGGTTGCAAGAGTCACATTTAATAACATATACAACTCCCCTGGACGAATCTGTTTTGGGACTGAAAATGGAGTCCTTCATATTTTTACAGTTGGGTAGATTGAAGTAGGAATTGGAGAGATCCGTTACAAATGAAGGTAGTTGGTTTTGGTCCTCAATACTGAGTGGTGGGGCCCGCAGGAGGCTTGCAATAGTGGTTTCAAGTCTAGATATGACCCTCACCCTGTGTTTAGCAAAGATTGTTTTAATATCAAAGAAAATCCCAGGTAAGTATGGTATTTGTTATTCTTTGATATTAAAACAATCTTTGCTAAACACGGGGTGAGGGTCATGTCTAGACCTGAAACCACTATTGTAAGCCTCCTGCGGACCCATCCCTCAGTATTGAGGACCAAAACCAACTACCTTCATTTGTAACGGACCTCTCCAATTCCGACTTCAATCTACCCACCTGTAAAAATATGAAGGACTCCATTTTCAATCCCAAAACAGATTCGTCCAGGGGAGTTGTATATGTTATTAAATGTGACTCTTGCAACCACATCTATGTTGGGCAGTGCTCTAGACCATTAGGAGTCCACAAATGCGACCATGCAGGTGCTTTGTCCAAAAATTGCGAAAAATATGCTGTTTATAAGCATGCCAACACAACACACAACCCAATTTTAGTTAGCGAAACCATGATACTGAACAAAGAACCAATAGAAAAAATCAGAACCCAGCTAGAAGCCTACACCATTTCTGCAAACCATAATAGAGTAATGAACACAATAAAAAACTTCCCAATTCATCACCTATGGAGAACTCTCTTCGAAAAACTACCAGTCAACATCAAATGACTCGTCCGTGACATCACTCACAACATGGCGGCACCCAGCTAGGTTTTACAGGGCCGGTCCCCTTTTTTATATTTGTACTTTGATTGTAAGTATTGAACACGGTACCTTCATTTTTTACTGTTTTAACGATTTTAGTTGTATTCATTCATTGTCCTTTGTCTGTAGGTGAACAAGACACACAAATATTTTATTTGTGCTGAAAATTAAAATAGGTTGTTTCTTACTTATGAACTGTGAGTCTGGTTTGTCAGGAAACTCCTTGTTGAAAATCTCCATTCACTCACAAACTGGTCATTTTGTTTGATTATGATGTGCAGGCTAAACGTTTAACCAACGTTGGAGCAGCTATAGAACTTGAAGATGATGTAAGGTATTGTCAATCGGTCGAATTACAAACCGATGTAAAGAGGCTTAAACCTGGCATGAAGAAAGGTTCTGATGGACATTACACAGTTAAAAAAATTATTACAAACATCGTCTCTCCCTCACAATCTGCAGATGTAGCTACCAAAGAATATATTGATTCAAAAGTTACGATGGATTACAATACGCGGAACAACCAACTAATAAAACTAGACATGAAATTCACATTCAAGGTGCGGCGACTATTTCGCAGTTATCCAGTTTAGAAGCTGTTGTGAGCAGCACGAGGCCTTAGAGGCAGAGAATGGACATCTTTTAAAGTGAGAATTAATCAAATTAAAGAAACATAGCAATTAAAGAAAAATATCGACTTTGCCACTAATGAATAAATAAGTCGATTCGCTGGGAGTCACAACACTCATTGATCAAAACCTATAAACCTCAACACATGTGCAAACCCCACTTTCAGACAATACTTAGGTGCAAGTTCGGTAAACCTTATTGGAAATTTAAGAGGGGCCTCCAAGCCTTAAGGGAAATATGAAGTTTATTAATAAACTTGCACGATTTAGCACAAGCTCCAATAAACCTTATTTGAAAGTTCAAAAGGGGGTTTCCGAGGCTTAGCAAAAATCGCAAGTGAAAATAAAGCTACTGAAAATTTCTCAACATTTAATGCAAAATTGAGTAAACCTGGACCGAAAATTCAAGTAGGGCATCTAAGCCTTAGAGAAAATATAAAACTAGTGAAAAAGTACACAACACTTTATCAGACTGAAACTGTCGGGATGAAAAGCAGGTTTGAAAAGCAAAAGGGGTAGAGTGTGGTTAGATTCCCACAGAACTGAGATGGTAAAATTCTGCTTCCAAAGACAGTCCTGCAAATAAGCCCAGTTGTGCATCTGTGATGAGGTCCGTGCTGTGATCGATATAAAGTATGCTTCGCCCAGAACAATAACACTTTAATTAAACAAATCTTTACAGTCCGTAAACATATTTATTTCTCTTCTATGGGAGTCATTGCGTAATTTTCATAGGAAAGTCATCATTCTCGTATCGTATCCAAATAATATGGCCAGGGTATAGAAGGCTAAAACTTAGGTGAAACATGTCGCAGCGTGATGGACCGTTGGTATCTCTGGTTCATAAAACTGTGTCGTGATGATCGAGAGACTCAAGCTGCATTGGCGATGTTGATGGGCTATTGATGTCTCTCCATTGCAAGAAGTGTAAGGAGTTACAACAAAACTCTCAAAATCAAGGATGGGCCTACAAGATGGCAGCCTATAGGCTTACATCTTATTCAACAGTCATAACTGCTGGAAGAGAAAACAATCACTTGGTGACGTCGAACGAAGAAGAGGGATGTGGACGGATAAGAGAATGATGATACAAAGTAAAAATTAGCAACGGTTATACAATGCGGGTGCTACAACAAGTTGTAGTTTGGTTGGCAAGTATTGTTACAAAAGTGCAGACAAAGATGTGCAGTATTCAGAGACATCGTCAAAGAGTATTCCCACAAAATGTCGAGCAAACCTGATCGGAAATTCAAGTGGTGCCTGCAATTCTTGACGAAAATGTAAAGCTAGAAAAAAAAAGGGCAATACTTAACAGAAACTTTGCTAACTGCAAGTAAACCTGACTGAAAATTCAAGTGTAGCATCTAGGTTTACTGGAGTGACGTCACTAGAGTAAATCTTGACGTCATCAGTCACACTTTTTTCCAGTCAGTAGAGTAAACCTTGATGTCACTTTTGATTAGTAGAGTAAACCTTGATGTCACTTTTGATTAGTAGAGTAAACCTTGACGTCACTTCCAGTCGACAGAGTAAACCTTGACGTCACTTCCTGTTGATAGAGTAAGCCTTGGCATCATGACAACACGTGACTTTCTTACTACTCTTGACAAAGCTACTCTTGATTTGTAGCTACTCTTTGCAGCTACTCTAGATTTCAGAGAGACATTACTTCTAGTCAATCCTGTACACCTTGATGTCTTGACATCATATGACTTCTGGTAAATGCAGTAAAACGTCACTTCCAGTCAAGTGCTAGGGGCCCAAATTCGGTAGTTTCCAGGAGGTGGAGAGGTAGCAAAAGGCACATTTTATACCCTCGTCCAGGAGGAGAGTAGGCGGTGGTGGCACAAGGTGCGTAGTGAAATATAAATGTGAGGTACCCAAATACAAATGAGCCTTTTGCTACAAGGGTGTCCATCCCCATTTTCCATTCCACCCCTACTATCGTTACACCATGAGCATGAACCGTAGTCTGAGGTTAGAAAGTATTACTTACATCTTGGTAAATAAAATGTGCAACCAACAATATCTTAATCTTGATTTTCAGAACTTGTCAATGTTGCGGTTGGCAAAGTCGTTAATCAAAGTTCTACTGGAGAAAGAATGGTAGCCTATCTAGCTGTAGATGGAAATCCGGACCAGTCCTACATCAGAGGAAAGTCATGTAGTGCCACAGCAGGTGATGGAGATTCGTACCCCTGGATCCGTGTTGATTTGGAAATCTCATACAAGATCACAAAAGTCCGAATGCGTACAAGAAAAGACAAAGATGGTAAGAAATATATCTTTTAGACACAAATTTATGAACGTTTTAAAGAAACCGAAACATACCATGTTAGTAGAAAAGGAGTGACATTTCGGAATCTACTGCCCTCCGAGATCTAAAAATGTAGCTTAATAAGTTTTTAAGTCACAGTTAAAAACTAAAACAATAAAACAAAGCTATAACATCTTTAAACAATACCAGTTAACACAAAACCAATTCATTCTACAGCGAACTAGAAAATGAAATTATAAGAAAAACTAAAAAAAATTTAGTCCGAAGCCAAAACTCAACGTAGGTAAAATAGGCACAGATGGTAAACTTGCTAACGATTGTGTGTGAAAGCAAAGTTTTCGAAAATGTTTAAACAATGAGCAGCCAACAATGACCGCTTTCAAATCTGAGAAATGGAGCAGTATTTAGTGACGTCATTTTGCAAAATAAACCGTACAAGAAAAGAAGCTACTTTGCTCTGTAACATACCATACTATCTGTGTGCAAACCTTTTTTTGCGGCGTTATAGTCAATGTGACTAACGAATACTTAAAAAGAACACTGCTATTACACATAACACCAGTTCAATTTAAATCGTACAAACGATTATCTACGTCATACATCTGTGTAAAGAAAACAACGCATTTCATAGTAATTCCTATACTGAAACAAGCAAGATTCTGTAATGAAGCAAGGATTTGGAAAGAAGGAGACGTCAATACAGTGATTATTTGGGTCCTCAATGAAACAAATTAACCTAAATATATGCCAACAATACAATGAAGATAAAGAGCCACAAACGAAAGACCAGTTAAAAAAGAAGGTGGGAATGGACAGAATGAGGTGACAACCTGACAAATTCGGTAAGCCTATATTTTGACTATCATTTCTTTGAGATGGAGGTGAGGGCACGTGTTTCGAGCGTGGAAATTTAAATCAGTGCGTATTATATTTATTATAAACTTGAACAGGTGGCTTGGATGGCAGCGCTTCAGAGTAGTGTTCATAGTTCAAACATTTTATGTCAGTTAATTTTGAGTCCATGAATAAAGACTTACTAAATCTAAAATGTTAGATGTGTATGGATTTTGGTGTTGTGTTTTGCGTTTTTTTTGCCCTTGCAGCTTTTTACAGAACCTAGACTAACAAAACTGAAAGATAAAAAAATAAACACCAACAAATTTTAAAACACTAACAAATGTAAATTCAATTGGAAAGAACACAATTACTTGAATGGAAACCAGCGGAATGATTTTAGTATCAGTTAAACTAATGGCTGTTTGCCATGACGTCACCATGAGTTAGCC
Source organism: Lithobius niger (assembly GCA_023313725.1). Lineage (NCBI taxonomy): Eukaryota > Metazoa > Arthropoda > Chilopoda > Lithobiomorpha > Lithobiidae > Lithobius > Lithobius niger. Next base: position 130,290 of record JAHWFP010106621.1, read on the forward strand.
ACTGACGAACGAGAACAACGGCTATTTGGCCGTCTGATTGGACTAGCCCAGTCACGTGATATGCACTTCAGAGAAAACAGCCATGGCGTGTGGTATAGACGATGGCGTTCGGCAACAATGTGGTAAGACTTTCGCTGTTTACTGGAGTGGCGAAGCCACGAGCGAAAGTCTTATTACATTGTTTCCGAACCCATCGGCTTATCATATTTGTACAACGACGAGTTTAATCTTTAGTGAACGAGCCGTTGTTGCAATAAAGGGACAGTGTTAGCGCATTGTTGCCGAACCTTCGTCGAAAATATTTGTACAACAACGCATTGTTAGTTACCGAGCCATTGTTGTGATAGTATAATGAGCCATTGTTGGGGGGAATGTTCTTTGCACCAACTTCGTTTTTAAAACTCAATAACTGCAATAAATGCCTGATTTGTTTATTTTAATCAATTTTACCTCTTTCCTTTGGGTCTTTCTTCTGCTGCAATAAACATATTAACATTGATCGCGGTATTAGATTTACTTACGTAAGTAAGAACCCCACGCCTTTGTTTTCTATGACTAGAATTCTTTTTTCTTATTAAAAAAAAATTATAGTGTTAATAATTCATTGTGTGACGTAGTTTAATAAAACGTCAAAAACGATTTGGGATACACAAACTTGGACAGCGATTGTATTTTTGTTACTTAAGAGCCAAAAACCTTCGTTTCTTACTTACGTAAGTAAGAAACCTACGCCTTCGTTTTCTATGCCTAGAATTCTTTTTTCTTATTTTCAAAATAAATATTTGTTAATTTGCCAAGTCACAAGCTCAAGCGAAATAGTCACTAGTGAAATAGTTTAATAATACGTCAGAAACAATTTGGGATACGTAAACATTGACAGCGATTGTATTTTTTCTATGTAAGTAAGAACCAAAGACTATCGTTTTCTTACTTAGTAAGAAACCCATGCCTTCGTTTTCTTACTTACGTAAGTAAGAAATCCACGCCTAGCCGTGGTTCTGACTAGTGGTAAGATAACGGTTTCATTGTTGCAGCAGTGCGTTTCTGGCCCATCAGGCTGGTTACCTCGTTGCGGTTGAGTGGGTAAAGGCGCACTTCAATGTCTTTGGCAATGAGCTTGCAGACGACCTTGCAAAGAAAGGAGCCTCACAGGTCGGCCCCGTTGTTGAATTCCTCGTTGGCCCAAGAGATATTCATCCAATCGTTCGGCGTCATGGCATAGAAGAGTGGAGTGAGAAGTGGAGTAGTGGCATCACCGGCCGCTCACTGCACAGCGTTCACTCAACCGTCTCTACACCGAAGTATTTGGATACCATATCAAGAAGAGAGGCAGGAATCTTGTCCAGGCTCCGCACTGGGCACACACAGTTGCGGGCTCATCTCTTCCGGCTGGGGTGGGCCAGGACCGCCCGCTGAGACTGTGGTGAGTCCGACGAAATGTGTTTCATTTTTTGTTTGAGTGCCCCCTGTGGGCTCCGCAGCGTCGCTTTGTGTGTACTGCACTCTGTGACCCTCTAAATACAGTTTTGGGAGTTCCCCCTCATGTTCCCTGTGACAAAGTTAACATCCGAAAAGTCCTAGGCTTTTGTAAGACAACTGGTAGGTTCAGGGCTGTTGTCCCCTAACTACAACTGCCCAGCATTGCCTTGCTTGCTCCCCTTTGCTGGTGCCTGGTGATTGGGGGTACTGGGATTAGATAGCAGGAGTGTTGTTTTGGTTGGTTTTGTTGGACCGGTTCAGTCATTTGTAGTTATAGTTGTAAGGGGGCCCAGGTTTATGTGTGACCCAGGACTCTTTGAGAACCGGTGTACCCCTGGTTAGTAATAAGTTAGTTTTTAAGATAGAGGAGAGTGTATGGCGTTGGGACCTTTATTTACTCTCGTAATAAACTTGAACTTGAACTTCATGATATAAACCCACTGCTACAACAATGGTCCAACAATGAAAGAGTTGTACAAAAATGATTACGTGGCTAGTTTAGAAATAAAATAACTCAAATAATTGGCACCAATTGGGTTCTTGGTAGGAGGAAGTAGGCTAACAAACGTACGATGATTTCGGCTCCAGAAATCATACTGGTTTTGTGAGTAAGTTGGTGTTTTAAGACTCTTGGTGTTCAGTTTTCGACCTACGAATGGTGTGTGGCACTACAGGGAACATTAACTGCCTGTGAGACCCCTTTGTTCACGTGGAGGGACTGTTTGTTTTGGACTGTCAACCGGTTTGTGAGCCTTGAATGGGCGCCGCCATCTTGCCTAATTTTGGCCCTAAGCTGGTTCGAATCCGACGGTCGATGTTTTAAATTTGTTTTGTGCTTCCTTCTGCGTCGCCTGTTGACGGAGATATGTGTGTGAGGGTCTAAATTTTGCATACGTTTTTCTCCTTTTCTTCTTTTTTTTGGGCTGACTTTTTCTTTTTTTTTCCGACCATCATTATGGAAAAATTCCTACAGTCCTCATCAAGCTCTAAGAATCGCAGGACCAGGTTTGCTAAGAAGTTCGATCTACTTTGACTCACTGCAGACTCCAGCATCCAAACTTCCAGAGGTTTTGGAGAGTACTCCGGCAGGTGACCAAGACTTTTCACCAAAAAATACATCTAAGCTACATATTGAGCTTCCTGATTTACACAATGTGTCTACAAGATTACTCGATAAACTCCAGGACTTTAGCCTCGAAAAAGACCTGGACTTACTAGAAATCAGCACTAAGGTGAACTCAATTCCAGAACAAATTGGTCGGGACCTAGAGTCAAAGTTTACAGCCTTTTGCAACAGATTCGAGGAATGGTCGAACAAATTTTTCTTAAAACAAAAATCAATTTTGGAAGACTAGTCTGAAAACCTCCTGACCAAACTTGATACCAAAATTGCATCATACATCGATCAGAGAGCAACAAACTCAGTAAACAGTCTGAAGAATGGATCGGCCACTGTGGAAATCCAAACAGAAGATGATTGCAAGGCAGTTTTTACGTCTGGGGAAGTCAAAAGTGACTTTAATGTGCTTCTTAAAATGAATATTTCGAAGTTGCATGGCGTATCTCTCCTATCCGCACATGTGGACAATGTATGGAACAATGGCACGCAAGCTGGGGATGACCTAAAGGAAGAAGAAAGGGGTTCTCTACCTGATATATCACCTTCAAAACTAAAAAATGTCACTGTTAGAAGAGGTAGAACAAATAGGAAGTCTAGCAGACCTAATCCACAAGTCAAACCAGGTATAAAACAAACAAATGGGAAACATTTTGCTACTGATCATGGATCAAGTTCACCGCAGAACAATTCACCAAACGTGACTGCACATTGTCTTAAAAAAAACCCTCGAGAAGCAGGCGCCCAAGCATCACTTAAGTCGACCAACTTGTGAAAACAGAACCGGAGATCAAGATGTAAACTCAAATTCTCCCATTAAGACCAGTCATAACATTACACGTGAAAAATGGACCAGGAAGACCATTATCTTGGGAGATTGTAATGTTAGAAATCTACGAGGAAGCATACATCACGAGTCCAAAACACTGACATACCCTGCTATGCTGGCCAAGGACTTGCCTTCAAAATTAAAATCAGTCTTGCAGGAAAGCCATGAGGTGAGTTCTTTTATAATCTGTGCTGGAGCAAATGACATTGCAACGGACTCTCCTAATAGAATTACAGCACACATTACGGACTTCGCAGCTTCTTTGAGAGTGGCATGCCCTGGCTCAGTGATTGCAGTGATTGGTCTTTTCCCAAGACTTGGAAAGGATAATATCGATCTTGACAGGAAAGTCGCCCACACAAGTTCATTGTTGCGAAGTATGTGCATTCTCAAGAATTACAATTTTGTTTCTATTGATAGGGAAATTTTTAACGACTACACACTTCTGGCTCGTGACTTTGTACATTTAACAAGTAGAGGCAAGGAAATCCTACAGAACGAAATTATCAAACTCCACATGCCACGGGAAAATTTTTGTGTTTAAATGGGGAAATCCCCAACATATCCACCGCAAGCTCTTGTAATGCTACTGGTGCTAAGGGAGACCCTTTTTGGATTCTTCTAAACGCGCGCAGTATTGTCAAAAATTTTGGAAGCTTTAGGGCCATGGTGAATCAGGGTTCTTATGATTTTTTTTGTGGTAGAGACTTGGCTCTACCAAGGGTTTACTGACGCTATGCTTGCAGATCTCAACACTTATGAGGTACTTAGAAGAGATCGTGGGAGTAGGGGTGGAGGCTTGTTGATTCTCCATCGTATTGGTTTTCCTGTCATACTTGAAAATGTCACATCAGATTCGGAAGGGTTGGCAATTGGAGGACCTAATCTCAAAATTACTTTTATCTTATGCTACTTCCCTGACAGCCGTGATGACGAAAACATTCGTAATACCTGTAATTTTATTTCACGTACGATGAGCTTGGGGCATTCTAATATAATCCTTGGGGACTTCAACCTTTCCACGGTTGATTGGGAACGAAATTCTGCTGAGGATTGCCACCATAGGCTCTTCTTGGACAGGATTGCTCCACTCGGTCTTTCCCAGCTCGTAGACAAACCTACGAGAGGCATAAATATTCTAGATCTTATTTTTACACAGGAAGATCATGTAGTCTACGACGTGTTGGTCGGTGACCATTTTGGTAGAAGTGACCACTGTAGTGTTTCTTTCGGGATAAATTCTTCTATCAATTGTATAAATTCACAAGGTTTAAACTCTGGCTCCCTCTCCGCAGGAAAAGTAAATTTTATGAAACTTAGGAACTCGATAACTGATGTTAATTGGGAGGAACTTGTTTTCCAAACACACCCAGGTATTGAACAGGGCTGGTCTTGTTTTCATGATGTACTGATAAACCACATCGAACTGAGTAAGGAGAAACCAAAATATTCCTCTAGTGCAACAAAACTTCCAAAACATATTATTAAAATTCAACAGCGTAAACTGAAGCTTTGGAAAGTTTATAAAGGAAACCCTCTTAGTGTAAATCAAACTAACTATAACGTCGTACGCAGGCTTTATTCTGACACTGTAGAGTCATGGTTTAAAGCTTTCGAAGAAAAAATAATTCGCTCTGGGAACACAGCTGCACTTTTTAGGTTTTATAAACAGAAAACAAAAACTTCCACCATTTAAATTAGGAAATACATTCCTCACCGATCATCTAAGCAAGACAGAGACTCTAAGCTCTATTTTTGCAGCAAATTCTATTAAAGATGATGATAACCAATGCACTCCTCTGCCTCAAACTGAAAACCCTCGGGATCAGTGCAACATGGTTTTTTTTTGGAGAAAACCGTGTTAAGAGCTTAAACCAAGCGTTTCTTGTGGTCCAGACGGCATGTCAGCGTACCTCTTTAAACAAATTAGCAGACAGATATGTGTTCCAATGTCTAGGTTGTTTACTAGGTCATTTGAACAGAGAAGGCTGCCTTCAATCTGGAGCACTGCACTTGTGGTTCCTGTATTTAAAAAGGGTTCTCCTTCGGACCCTACAAATTATCGACCAATTTCCCTTACGTGTGTGATTTGTAGGGTTATGGAGTCAGTTATTCGTGATACGATCATGTTATTTCTGGAAAAATATTCGATTAGAGATCAGTTTGGCTTTATGCCTGGCAGGTCTGTGTCTCACCAACTATTAATGGTGTTAGATCGCTGGTCTTTTGCTGCTGATGTGGGAGTGCCGAGCGACACGATTTACTTCGACTTCAAGAAGGCATTTCAGTCGGTAATTCATCGTAATCTAATGATGAAGGTTAGCTGTTGTGGTATTGGTGGTCAACTTTGGAGATGGCTGGAGGCATTCCTTAGAAATCGTTCATAGCAGGTGGTTGTCACGAATGTACATTCCTCACGAGAAGTGATACGTTGCGGGGTCCCTCACGGGTCTGTGCTCGGTCCCCTATTGTTCATTATTTATATAAACGACCTTAAATTCACATTTCATTACACCTACGGTTTTAAATTTGCTGACGATATAAAAATCGGGGGAGAAAATAATTGTTCGGGCCAATCTTTGGCCTTGGGGGAAGAAATCTTGCAAGTGCCACTTTCGGTGCATAAATGCCTCTCTTTCCATGTTGAAACTCGAATGACCGCCACTGCTACATTCTTGAAAATGCTGTCTTACCACCACTTGATGAAGTAAAGGACCTTGGCATTTGGTTTACATCAGATCTGAAGTCATCCCTTCATTGCCAAAAGATCTGTGCAATGCCATTTAAACGTTTGGCTGTTGTCAACAGATGCTTTATTTCGGGAAATCTGGAAACAAAAATTTGGGCATTCAAAGTGTTCGTTCGTCCTATTTTGGAATATGCATCGCCAGTTTGGTCTCCTTATCTAGCGAAGGACATTGATCTATTAGAGTCGGTCCAGCGTAAATTCACCAAAAGGATTAGGTCGGACTTGGTCCTAACATATAAGATTCTACATGGTCTTACGTCGATCAATCTTCCGTTTTTTTTGATTTTGCACCTTCGGTACACTTCACTAGAGGCCATCTTGATTCTTACTTTTAAAATCGTCCATGGCTTTTTAACAATCGATCTACCCTTCTTCGATCCTTGCCTTTATTCTGCCACTCGCGGCCACTCACTGAAATTGGCCGTTCAGTCGGCTAGGCTAGATTGCCGAAAAAATTTTTTCAGTGTGAGGGTGATAAGAGCTTGGAACGCTCTTCCTGATGAAGCTGTTCAGGCGGACTCAGTTGACCGTTTTAAGCACCTTTTGGGCAAGATTTGTCTACGGGTTTTTTTAAAAAGGCCGGAGTTCTCCTCTTAATATTTTTTTAACATTGACAGGGACTAGTATAAGTGGCCCCAAGCCCTTCTAACTCCCAACCACTCCAGTGGTTGAATCCATTTATTTATTTATTTATTTATCCGTGGAAGCTTGCAATACAGGAGTCTAAAACTAATTGTAGGAAGCATTTTTTTTTTCCGCTTCGAGTCGTCAAGATTTGGAATGCCCTAAGCTCAGAAATTGTGGGGAGAAACAGTGTATAGAGTTTCCTCGAGTCGCTCTGCGGAGAACTCCAGCATTCGTTCCTGGTCAGACCGAATTAAATAGGAGTTTTTAGATTAGGCCCGGAGTAAGCGGCTCACCACCCTTCCGGCTCCTGACCACATTATGTGGCGAATTTTATTTTTATTATTATATTATTTTTATTAACTTAAAATTGGAAGTATTTCCATTTTATACAACAATATGCTTCTTCGGGAGAGATAAGGCACATTTAGAAAAATTGAAATTAATACACTCTCGAAGTTTTGTTTAAATTTACACAATCGGCAGAATTGTGGTGTAACTTCAAAGCAAAATATTAAAGTTTGTGAGTAGTGATTGGAACCGTTGACTGTAACATTAATCTTTAAACTTTTGTGTCACACGAACGCGTCATAAAATAATAAAGTGGGAAGCCATTTTATAATACAATAGGGAAGAAATCGCATAAGCTATGCTAGAAGCAGATACGTCCAAATATACATTTACTAACCCTAATGATCCTAATTTACCAAATTATTCGGTATTTTATTTCACATCGCAACGCTTGGCTCGCAAAATACCCAATGCACTAGAGGATAACTATTTCATGTGTGTCCGTGCCATTGTTTAGTACGGATTTTCCATACCGCATTGTGAACTGCTGCAGCATGAAAAGGTAGCATCAATGAGGCAGAAAAAATACAGGAAAACTCCCTTCCTCATTATTGCTGTTCCCTTATTGTCTATAACATTTTCTAATTTATTTTTATATATGATTCTTGGTATGGTGGGTGGCTCTAGTAGTATAAATATACTGCGTCATATAAAAAAAACTTAAATGCTAATAAGTGCCCTACACACTACACAGTCATAATTCGGTACATCCTAGTGACGTACGATTGGCATGTAAGATCACACTGCTCAAGCTTACATTAGTGTTCAACTTTTGGGGGTATTTCGTTTTCATTGTGGTTGAGTGGTGGCAGATCTCAACTAAGTGCCCTAAAGAAGCTTGTCTGTTGGCTGAGTGGAAGCAGGGACCTTGGTAAATTCTCTGCTTGTCATTGATAGGCATAGTAGTATGTGAGAATACCTGGCTTTGCATTGGGTATGGATTTATTTTGGCCTATTTTGGTTGTTATCTCACCCTCCTGCTATAATCGGAGATTTTGCAGCTCGAATTTCTGGGTTTGCCTCTCCTTTATTGGACTTCTATTTTCAAAATTCCTATAAGATTTGAAATCGAGACGGTTAATAAGAATACCTGCAGCTTACCCGGACTGCTATTTAGGACGAAGGCTATCTAATTCTAAAAACGTGATGTTAATTGCACTTAAGTCGCACCGATGTAGTAAATATTATGTAAAAATTTACAGAATGGCCATTTCTTCTTGTTGTTGTTGTTGCTGGGACTTTTTGCCCTCACCCGGAGATTGTACCTATGAACCCGATTTTCAAGTTTTGTAACTTAAACGATGAACAAGTCCTAGAGCCTTTTAACGTCTATTTTGATGTGACAATGTTCTTGTTGTTATTCTTGTTGTTGTTGAGAAAATTCTGCCCTTAACTAGAGATCGAACCAGTTAGCCAATTTCCAATAATTATAACTTAAAATTTAGATATTAACAATGACTACATTTTAATTTGACTACATTATTATTTTTGTTCTTATTCTTGCTGGGTAAATTTTGCTTTACCAATCAAACCAATGAACCGATTTAAAACTTTTATAGCTAAAAACGTAGATACGAACAAGGCCCAGGCCCTTTTGAATTAGAATGTGACTACAATATTCTTATTGTTGTTGCTATTCTTGTTGGAGAAATTTTGCCCTACCTAGAAATAGAACAAATGAATCGATATTCAATTTTTATAGCTTAACATGGAGGCCTGAACAAGGGCCTGGGCATTTTGAACGGTATTTTAATGTGACAAGATTCTTGTTGTTTCTTTTATTTTTTTGGTTGGGAATTTTTCTCTCACCTAGAGATCGAACTAGTGAACCGATTTTTCAAGTTTTATAGCTTAAAACGCAAGTATTAAAAAGTCCGAGACACATATAACAGTTATGTTAAGTTGACTACAACACTCTTGTTGTTTTTCTGGTTGAGATAAGAACAAAAAACAACGGATATGCGTAGCGAAAATGCTAAAGCATAAAAATAAGGATGAAACCCTTAATAAAACTTAATGGTTTAAAGAAACAGACTCAAGAAAATGACGTGCAAGCCATCGACACATACTAATACGTATAAAGAAGTACGAACTTGTTTTTTTGGAGGCTGGGGAGATCTTTTAAATGTATCAGTGTGACACTGATGGCTCATATGCCTTCTTGTATCATCTGTTTCTTCAAAGCACTAAGGGTTTTTAAGACTTTTAACCATCAAATTTTAACGGTTTGCGATTTTTACTACCAATCTTTTAAATATTTCGTTATATGATGCCCGCTTTATGAATTCTCACAGAAGCCATTGCATATTTCTTCCCTTCCCGTTGCCAGCCATGGCTCTGGTTTAATTCGGGTACAGTTCAGTAGTATAGTCCAATAATCATGTAGTCTTATGAAACAAGTTATAAAATCAACATCCCACACTACACACACAAGTAATACACACACCGTGAGTAGCACACAGAAATTAACCGTGTGTGAACAGCGAAGGAGATGAGTAACCACTGTGACTGAGGTTGGCGCTAATGACCAAGCTGTCGACGCGCCATTAAGCCTCATTCCCCCGCCCCCATCACTGTTTGGTGTTTAGGACTATGTTTCCTATACGAGTACATCTTCCAATGTGGCCAGTTTTTTTCAGTAGCTGGTAGATGTACAGTCACCGGGTTGCAGTAACTGCATTACAGTCTACAGAGTGCAAAATGTATCACAACTAAATTAAAAATAGCAACTTAAAAATACTCCTATTGATTTAAACTTTGAAAAAAATAGCACATCATTTCAAATAAACTAAGAACATGCTACTAACTATCGGTGCTCATTTAAGTTTTCATCTTGTGAGTAATTTAAACAATAAAATTATCGAATTCACACTTCCTTTCATGTTTTTTTCTTAGCCACTGAAAATAATAAGAATTACTCCCAAAAATTCTGCATCGATCCCGGGATTCTGGGAGTGAGAGAAAAGAATCCTGAAATACCGGGGTTACAAATATGTCTAGGGACTGGATGCCCTACTTACAAATCTGCTTGAATTGCCTGTCGTGGATTGGCTCGTATTAAGTAATACACAAAACTAAGGCCTAATGAAAGGGCAAACCGTGCACCGATTGTTTATTTGAGCGAGGTATCCAGCGAGGTGCACATTCATACACAAAATTGCGACGACCTGGTCTAATTGTTAACCCGGGTTTTTGGGTTTGAAAAATATAAACCAGGGTTTTCTGGGTACCTGTGTTCTACACAAAATTGAAAAAGATGCAATGCAAGCTCATAACTCTCACCTCATATTACATTAAAAAAATTGAAGTAAACTAGTAACATTTTATTAACACGTTTTACACATTTTTTGAAAATTCTTAAACTACTTAAAGAAATCCTTTTTAAAATTAACTTGCATCAACTTCAGCAATGAATAAAGGCTCGCGTTTGCTTAATGTAGCCACCAGCCGAGTTCGATGTATGCCGAACACGAAGTAAAGAAACAACAATGCTGGTTGCTATAGCAATAGGGGAACGAGGAGGCTTTCCTGCTTGCCTGACTCCCATCACCAAGTGGTGGCCTTGCAGGCGCAGCGTAGCTGACTCACATCAAAGTTGTCTGAAACTATATGGAGCGAATAGACTAAAATAATTAAGCGAAAATGGAGAGAAATTGCTCCTTTATGAAGGTCAAAATGCAGCCTCTATTTTTCCACAATATTAAACCGGAAAAAAAAACAGGTTTTTTTTGTCTGCCTAACTTAGGGTTTTCGGGGCTGGTAATTGTCTGGATTCACGGATTTTCCTCCCCGGGTACCAAAGGTTGGAAGCCCTACCTGCTATGTCGTGTTATCAAGCACAACCAAGTAGCCCATGCTACATTCAAGAAAAAAACACAAACAACACTACAACCGTGTTTAAAATCAACACTCGAACAGCAATAAAAATATAAAAAACAATTACATTAAATTTAAAACAAAAGGGTCTAAGTTGATACACTAGGTATTGATAATAGGGAGGCCAGACCTCACGCCTGCAGAATCAGGATAAAATTGTGGGTGCTTGATCAATGCCGCGTTATGATTGGATGGGTCCTAGTTTATAACTAGGCATCGTTTAGGCATCCAAACTTCGCTCCTGCTTCTGCAGGCATGAGGTTTGGTCTCTCTATTGTTGATTGTAGTGTAGCGAGGTACGTGGTTTCATTTTGAATTTATTTTAATATTTTATATTTTTATTGATTTGTAATTTGTTCGAGTCTTTATTTTAAACATGTTACATTGATTATGCGTTTTTTCTTGACTGTAGCGTGTGCAAGTTATCGACATGAAGCAAGTCAGTTGCGCTCTTTGGGTCATTTTATAACACTTAGTCGGGGTACAAAATTACAAAATAACAGATATAATTGAACGAAAATGGGTTACTTCTCCATAATAACTCCTCACTGGCCTTTTAAGGGGGGGGGGATAGCCATGTATTTATTATGCAAGAACACACCATCAGTCATCACACAACACAACTCATCAACAGCCACAACTCATAAAAAAAATCTTTTAGTCTATAATTTTATGCACTGTTGAATATTGATTGTAAACTAAGCAGAACAGTAGATGCTGTTAGTAGTGGTAAAGGGGGGCTCAGAGCACACAAGTCACTAGATGGCCGACTTCCGGTTTAGGTTATTGACCAAAAACGGCATATCCGAACCGGAAATGACGTCACAATATCACGTGACTACTGACGTCATTTCCGACAAGGATATTGCATAAAGATAGGCGAGGCATTTTATTGACCACGGTTGGCCTTGGCGCCATAGGGAGCTTCGTGTTATCACGCTGGGGCTTCATTCATTTGTATAGGGGGATCAGACCACAAGCATGTAAACAGGAAACTTACGTATTTAAAAGACCAGTGGTATTTCCTATTCGGTTGGCCTTGGACTCCATAGGGAACTTTTTTGATATCATGGTGAGCCTTTATTTAATTGTATATGGGGCGGAAAGCACAAGCAGGAGTGATAGCCCGGAGCTACCTACGACGAGACCTCTCATAAAATGGAGGAACGTGACCTTGCACCGAAGGAGAGAAATCGGTGCTGTCTATGGTAAATTTTGCAAACAAGTTTTTTTTTAAATGTAAAAAAGATTCCCCTTCGATTTCGACAATAATACAATGAATACTAGAAAAACTAATTTTGAATAAAATAAAACAGAGAAAATATAATGTAAGTAAATATCAAGTTAATTACCGAAAAACAAGTTTGATTAAAAACAATGATACAAGCACGGCACACAAACAAAAAATCAGGCCAACAACCTTTACCTTCTCGTTCTTGATACTCGCTCAAGTATGCACGAGCATATATCATTTAAAAATATTAGACGTTCGTGAACAATTCCATCACTTTTACAAAATATCGTCTCCCGATTGCTCCCTTAGTGTTTTCACCCTGTAAATTCTTTATTATACGATTAAATGTGTATTTCTGTTGGTGTTTATGATGCAGTTTGAGTGAATCCATGCAGACATTAGGACTAATGGGAAAATCGGAGCTGGATTTTAGCCCGAATGCTTGCGAAAAAGCACGCAAATTACAGCATAAACGTGATTTTTCATCTTTTTTTTATTGATGGAGGAGGGTGCAGCGACCCTTTTCTCCAACGATCACCGCGCATGTAGGGATAAGCCGTGTGGTTGTTGAATAGGTTTACTGAAGATATAAAAAGAAATAAGAAAATCATAAATGAACAACGAATCAGTTCGTTACTTGTTCATTTCATGTAAAGTAATCGTACCGTTAACGATCCCGTTTGTCGATGGTGGGGAATGGGGTGAGACAATCCCCCTGGAGCCGACCCCACCGATCGGGAACCTGCACCGACGGCGGCGACGGCCCGACAAGAGGATCGGCGAGTGAGGCCCTTGATCAGCTCTAGGGGGATAGTCTGCCCGAAGTCACCGCGCCGACGGCGGCGTTCGGTGGCGGTGACCGGCGGCGACACCCGACGAGAGGTTCGGCGAGGACCTCGATCGGCTCTAGAGGGGTAGTCTCCCTGAAGCCACTGCACTACGGCGGCAACGGCGGCAACGGCGGCAACGGTAAATTGTATACCATATCTGGAAATGAGAAAGGAGATCAGTCGTCTTTTCGCCAGGCAGTGTTTCGTAGAATAAATTTTGTTTTTTTGAACTAAAATGGAGGTGCCTTAAAAGCGTGTGCTCGGGAGACCGTATCAAGGTTTTTATTTTTTTTATTTTTACCGAACGTGTGCATGTCTGATTAGACTGTATGAAGGTAGTGTTTCTTTGAATAAAATAAATGATGTTTTCAAACTAAAATCTTGAAGCATTCACGTTGTGTGTTCGGGAACCGTATCAAGGTCTCTTTTCTTTTATTTTTGCCGAACGTGACCGTGTTTGACTAGAATGTATGAAGGTTTTTCTTTTTTTGTTTTGTATTCTATTATTCATTTTATGCGGGAGTCGTATCAAGGACTTTTTTCTTTTATTTATTTTTCTAATATGAAGTTTTTTGTCACCGTATCAATAGTGCCTGACGGAGACCAAATCAAGGACTTTTTCTTTTATTTTATTTTTTTAAATGACTTGTCAGGAAATGTAAGGGACCGTTCGGGGACCGTATAAAAAGCCGACATTTTAGCATTGGAAGCTGCATACGAATTCCAGACAGGTCAAGTCAACATCGTCACTCGGTAAGTACCAAAAAGCTCTTGCATTTTGAATGACTAATCTACTATTTGCACGTATTTATTTTTACTGTTGACAACTGTAACCTGTTACAGAATTTGTATCATTACGCAAAAATAAAATGGCTTTCACATTCTATGTCCTACATTTTGGCGATCATACGTGTATTAAAGTTTCATCTTGAACATTTTATCGAAGGAGCAATTCAAAATCTTAGCGGAGAATGGGTTAGCTATTAACAGGATGCGACTAGAGAGAAATGACGGTTCGAGAATTAGGAGGTAATGTCGCTTTAATGCCGCCGATTCTCGTAGATCGTCAAATCCAAATGTAAATCTGCAGTTATATTGAGAATAAATACGAGTATATAATGGAAGTTTGAGTTTTGATTAACATTCGGGAATGGGATGAGTTAGCTTGCTATTCTCGTTTTAGGTCAGTAACGCAAAATGTAAAAAATATAAAACGTGGCGTCATCATCACTGCTATCTATTAAGCCCGCGAATGCTGTAAACTTGGGCAATAACATATTTGTACAAATCAGCGAATTTCAGGACGTGATTAGAGTTCACATCAGGCGTTATATTGTGAATGCTGTTGTTTATGTACCAACGTCCCAGGGTGTGAGCTACAAAATGGAGGAATGGCGGGTCATGTCACCACAATTTAACGAATGGCGTTGGGACATTTGTTCCGAACTTGCATCAGGGACATTGTTTTCATCACCGAGAATGGCCGTCACATACGAAAATGAACCTCATACAGTAAATGTTGTAAATCGCCATGTCTATACCGCAATTCCTAAAGCTGGTTGAGTCTACAGATACCATCGAGGATTGGTACGGTCAGATGACGTGTAACCACGACTCGTACGTCCAAATGACCTGTAGCCAAGATTCTCAGCAGTATTGAAGGAAAAAACCTGCCATCGTTATCCGGCATGCATCAGTATATATACTATGCTGACGAGCTATTGCAGGCTCACAAATCAGGTTTAATCCTGCCAAAGATTGCGTGGTGAGCGTAATTGCTTTTACGGTTAATGGTAAATAATTTTTAAAAGAACTTTCAATTAAAGATAAAGATAAAGAAGAAGACGGCGCCGAGCAAAGCTCAAAGACACCCACCCCCCCTCCCTTCCCCAAAAAAGAATCCAAAGGGATTGGCCCCTCCACGCATCAAGGCGTGCCTTAAAGCAAGACAGGTTGGGTGCAGAAACAACAGACGGTGAGAGAATTCCATGGGTTGACCACCCGCTCACAGAAAAAGCGTTGGCTGATATTGAGCTGGGATAATTTTCCCCTCAGTTTGAAATGATGTCCACGAGTACTGTTAGGTCTAAGAAGAAAAAAATTGGAATAATCAATATTGAGAAAACCATGAAGAAGCTGGTAGGTGAGAATAGCGTCTACTCTATCAAATCTTTCTTGTATAGAAGGCAGATGGAGGCGCTGAAGTCGATCGGAGTAATTGAGTTTACAAACAGCTGGACACCATTTGGTGAGTCTACGCTTGCACTTTTCAAGTTTGTCAAGGTGAGAGGAATAGCAAGAGCGGCAAACTTGTGAACAGTAGTCAAGGATAGGGCGTATGAAGTTTTAAAAAGCATGGTAAAGAGGTAGGAATCGAGGTATGAGAATTTTTTAAGACATAGTGAGCTTTGCGGAAGGCTTTGCGAGTGACATTATCAATATGTTTATCAAATTTAAGTTTATCGTCAACAATAACACCAAGATCTCGGTGATAAGTAACTTGCTCTAGCTGCTGACCAGAGAGATAATATTTGTTGCGGTTGTTGTTATAGCCGAAGTGGAGAACTTTGCACTTCCCAGGATTCAAAGAAAGTTGGTTAAGTTTAGCCCAGTTATACACAAAGTTGAGACTGAGTTGAAGAAAGTGATCATCATTGGTATGCCCGAGCAGCTTGAAGTCATCTGCATAGCTTATGTTCCAAACTTGCAGTTTGGCAGACAGGTCAGACATGAAAATATTAAAGAGAAGTGGTCCGAGAACCGACCCTTGAGGAACTCCAGAGGTGACAGAGAGCCAAGGTGCAAAAGCTCCCATAAGTTGTACACGTTGTTTCCTTGAAGATAAGTATGACTGTATCCAGGAAACAGTTGAGTTCCTAAACCCAAAGGCAAGCAGCTTACTGATGAGGATGCTGTGATCGATAGAGTTAAAGGCTTTGCTGAAATCTAAGAAAATAATGTAGCAGGGGATACCCTTATCGACAAGATTAAAGACTTGATCGTAGGTACAAAGTAGATTTGTGAGGCATGAGCGCCTAGAAATAAAGCCATGTTGAGAAGAATGAAGAATTTGAAGCTCAAGGCATTCATCAGTCATAGTCCTGTGAACAAAACCCTCCAGGATTTTAGAGGCAATAGGAAGAAGGCTTTTGGGCGGTGATTATTGACAATATGTTGAGAACCTTCATTTGGTATTGGAGTAACGTTAGCCATCTTTCACTCAGAAGGGAAACAGCACGTGTTAATAGAAGTAGAGAAGATATGAAAAAAAGGTTCAGCTAAGGAGTCAGCACAGTTCTTAAGAAAAAATGCGGGAAGCTCATCAGGCCCAGAAGAAGTATCTTCCTTAATTTTACAGAAAGAATCAGCAACGTCTTGTTTAGAGAAGTGAAAAGTGCCAACAGTAGGCTGAATACGAGCGTGGGGACTTGACGAAAGCAAGGAAGCGGCAAAGTGATTGTTGAGCTTTTCAGCAATAGCACTGTCGTCAGTAATGGTACTGCCATCGTCACACCTAAGACAGGTGGCAGGCTGTGTTTTCTTGTCCCTATTAAGATAAGAAAAAATAATTTTTGGTTTATGTTTAGCATTAAGAATAATATTCCTTTCATAGGAAAGTTTTGCCTGTCCGATTCCGGCAACAGAATCGTTCCTCTCCTTCTTGTAATGGGCGAAGTTAGATGGGGTAGAGTTAGTAGTGACCAGACGATAAGTTCTTTTCTTTTTGTTGATGAGAGACCTGATTTCAGGGCTAGACCAGAGGAGGCAAGCAGAAGCTTGAGTGGTAGAGACTGGGATAAAATTTTGAATAATGTCTCGCAAAAAACTATTAAGAATATCAAGCTGATAATTAACGTCCAGCCCGGAAAGCTCCTCAGACCAGTCGATAGATGAGATGATATCATTGATTAGAACATAGTCATCAATTTTGAAATTTCGCCTTGTAATCTTACTAGTTTTAGCAGAAAATGTAATGTCAATAGAAAAAGTGAGAATATCATGATCACCATTACCTAAGGGTGTAGAATGCTTAATAGGTGTGATAGAAAGATCGCTCGAAGTTATAAGCAGATCTAAGAGACTGGAGTTTTGCTCAACACTATGTCTTGTGGGAAAAATGACAGACTGCGTAAGGCAGTTGTCTTGCAAAAAATGTAGAAAAATAGAAGAGGCGCTATTCTCGGTTTGGGATGATGACCAACCAGTGAATGGTTGGGAAATTGAAGTCTCCCATGATAAGCACAGAATTTCTACCAGTCGTGGCACAAGAGTTCAACAAGGAGTCATAAAAAGAGTCCCAGTGATCAGGAAGAGAGCTGCTTGGAACTCGATAGTAGCAACCGATCTCAAGCTTTTTGGTCTGCGAAAGATGAATGGTGCACCACAGTGCCTCCCAGTGACCAGTAGGGTCACCTTCTGAATTGGAGACAGTGGCAGAAAGGCTGCACTTGATAAAGAAAGCAGCTCCCCCATGACCACCGCAGAGCCGATCAGCTCGAAATAGATTGTAGCCAGGAAGATTGTACGTACTGGACGGGATGGACGAAGAAAAGTATGTTTCAGTGATGCCGATGACGTCGGGAGGGTTTAAAGAAACGATAGCACGAAGTTCATCAATTTTGTTGGAGAGACCCATTGCATTGAAGTAAATGCATTTAAGAGAGAAGAGAGTACAAGTCTGGATTGAATGCTGGCTTGCTTTAGTGTTCTTGAATGTTGCATTCGTGGGTTCGCTCCTCCGCGGTATTTGGGACAGTATTATTATTGAACACAGATTCAGTTTCGGTGACACAGTTTGATCATAGAGCATTCTCGTCGACTGATGAACCACTATTACTGTTATGTCCGGATAAGGAGTGTGGTGAAATGATGTTGGCAAGATGAATGGCTTGACAGGTGACAGCTTTAGACAATGCACTGTGGGTATGATCATTTACTTGCAGCTTTGTATTAGTAATTTGTTGCTGTGGCAAGAAGTATTGGTTTATTTTGCGTTGAATTTGTTTAATTGCCTGAGTTTCATCAGCTTCAGGCTTTTGTTGGCGTCTCCTAGAATGCCCATTGAAGTGCATAACTTTTGCTTTGGGGGGGGGGGGGCAGATGTTGGACCGTAGCAAAATGTCGCCAAGGGTTTCATCAACAGTTATACAAAAAAAAGAGTACGAGGGGTATTTAGTTTTAAACTGAAAGCATCCAACAGACACTCCTAGGTGGCTTTGCAGAGTTTTTATAATTTTGCCACTTTTAGTATCAGGGTGCAGACCACCAACGAAGATTTTAACCAGTTTGGTGGGGTGGGTAGTTTGTTTGATAGCAACAGGTCGCTTCGGAGTTGGAGTGCCGATCATTGGTCGTTGTTTGTCATTTGTCTTGACAATGTCCGAGAAAAAGGACGTGCTTCTGTAGTAGGCCCACTCCTCCTGAAAGTAATGTTGGAAGTAGGCAACTTGAGATCTTCATTTTCTTTTTGCTTCTGTGCGTTTATCATTTTGCGATAGT
>JAHWFP010106621.1:153877-193860 GCA_023313725.1 Lithobius niger
AAAAAAAAATGTGATGGAGAAAAAATATGTCATGAAATCATTTTATTTTTGCGAGTGTATTTTATATGGTTTTGCTTTTAAATAGAAATTGGTACGCCACTAGGAAGAGATCGTTATTCAGTAATGGATGTTCGCCTAAATCATCCCAGTAATTATATTTTTGCTGGCTCTACTTTTGCTGGGAAAAGTTCGGCTATCATTCAGCTAATACTTCGCTCGCAAGAGCTGATCGCTCCGTTACCAACATCAGTTTTTTACTGTTACGGAGAGTATCAAGACAAGTTCGAGACGCTTAAAGGGGAGTGTCCAGTACCAATAACTTTTCACAACGGGTTTAATAGGGAAATATACGATTCTCTTCCTAGTGGCTGCCTTTACATCATTGATGACTTGGTGCACGTTTTGCCAGCCGATTTTCTTAACGATGTCGTAGTTAAAGGAATGCACCACCGTGGAATTAGTTTAATCTGTGTCGTTCACAATATCTTCCAGGAATTGTTGAGGACCGTGCCCCTTAATACAGAATATTTCTTCCTTTTCAAAAGCTCGAGGGACGTTACGCAATTGAAAATATTTGGAGTTCAGCTCGGTGTTAACCTTGCCCCAAATTCATGCTTTCAACTTTTAAAGACGCAACACAACAGACGCATAACTTTCTTTTTGTGGATGTACATCCGAATACGCCCGAAGCTCTTCGTTTTCGTTCCACCATATTTAAACAGCCAATAAGCGTATACACTCCACTAACAATGCCTAGAGCGGTGCTAAACAACGTTAAGAAGTTTGTATCTTTGTTGGTCTTTCTGCATTCGAAGAAAATTAAGTCGAGCGTCAAAAAAGCTTTATTAGACTGTTCCAAACTCCAAGACGAGATCAGCCGCTTAATTTTAAATATCCTCAAAGGCTGTGTACCTTTAAGCTATTCTCAGAGATGCCAGTTTAATAAGCAAAAAAAGAGTTAGTAGCTCTGTCTACTAAAACTTGCTCGAGAAAGAAAAAACACCGCCATATTTCCAAGTTAGAAAAAAGAGGGTTCCTAGGTGGCCTACTCGCTCCAGTGTTATCAGCCATCGGTGGACCTTTAATTAGTGGAATTACTAAGCTGTTCGAAGGTTATGAAGAAGAAGAACAACAAAAACAATGTTCAAGCGTAAGCATCTCGTGCCAGCACCTCCCTCCACTCTCACCCCGGCTGCTCAAAACCCTTCTGAATCTTTATACAGCCAACCTCTTTCACATTTAGACGATGCTATGAGGGAGTTATTAACTAACGATTCGTACGACAATTACCAGAAAGCCAAACTTTAAACTCAAACTTTGCAGCGTTATTTAGACGTCAACAGTCGTTATCTGGACGAGCCGCTTAAAGTTGCGATATCATCGTTAGCTACCCTGGCGCCAACGATGCCGGACGCGGCAGTAGCCGCGGCTCAGGGGGCTTAGTCTCGACTTGATCGTTTTCAAAACGTAAGCTTTTTCGTTAAAAACAAATCGAAATCTTGGCTTAAAACGTAAGTTCACCAAAAGTGGCAGTCTTGAAACATATCGTAAGCCGAATTCCATCAGCTTTGTCGATTTGTAAGAGAAATTCCGCATCCTCTGCTGGGTATGAGGTGTCGTTTTGGCATTTCGAATCGCCTTTTAGTGCCAACGAAGAAAAAACAATGGCGGCTTATTCTCTCGCTTCGCTGATAACAACTGTCGTAATCTTCGCATATTTACAATTCGGGTAGCTATGTCGAACAAATTACAGCACTTAGAAGTCAGGTAATCACTGAAGAAACTGTCGAAAATATCGGACTATTATTTCATGCGATAACTATTTATTTGTCAACTCGACAAACACGGCGAGTCATTGTTAGGCTTAAGCCATTACCGGGTATTCAACTGTCATTTCACGGTAACACCGGTTGAAGCAAGCCGGTCTCGCTACGTCGCGTCGGCTTGTTAAGCTCATTTTCCCGCTACGAAGAGTGCTTGGTGAATGCATGCGTAGCAATGGTGATAAAGAGAAATGTATTGAAACTACACGTTCAATAAATGAGACAAAGTGTTTATTTAAATTCAATCTACGATCACTAAAACGAGAGAAAAGCCTAAGGCAATTTTGTTGAAGAAGAAAATTCTAAATCGGCCGGTCGTTAATGAGCCATACCATAAAAGTATTTTATTTACCTTTAGCAGGAGCCTATAGAAAACAACTATTTTCTATAGGTTCCTGCCTTTAGGCTATACCTACGCTCTACCGACTCGGCTAAAAATAATGCCATGAAGTAACCGTCAGGGTATGAAGTCACTCACTCCTTAGGCTACACATTTTATATTTTGGAATAAAGAATGGTTTCACCCCGCCCCACATAAGTTACGAGACATTTTTTTCTCCGCATTTCCCCTCAGGGCCCAGGGTGAACTCCCGTTTCTCCAAATCCCGTTTCGCCAAGTCCCATTTAGCCAAAAAAAAAAACAGATTAACAGTTTGCCCTCAGGGGCCAGTCCCGTTTCGCCAAATCCCGTTTCGCCAAAACGAATTTGACAAAATTTTACGTACACGAAATTTGATACGGTACCTTATTTCTATGTACTGGGGCTTTAAAAGGCAAACATTTAACAGAGACAAGCAGTGGTAGAATAGTCCCAGTTGATTTATTAGCGGTTGAAAATTGGCAATACAGACAGGAAAATGTGCGCTTTAAATATAATTGTTTAGAATGCTTGGGCGTCACTACATCAATGCCAAGGTTCTCTTTTAAGAATAGGTAGTTATACACGTGATGGTTAGCCTAACCTTTTTCAAACGGCAATTCCCCTTTCTCAGAATCAAAAAATTCTTCAAAAATTCAACATTGCAAAAGTTTAAGAGGCATGCCTAATAGTTGGTAATTTTTTATTAGTTGTGGTTTCTGATGTTATGTGTTTAGCCGCAGCGAGAGTGCCAGCGCGAGCGAGGCACGTAATTTGAAACAAATTATTTTGCAAAATGATATTCTGCAAAACGGGTGTTTGTCTATAAATGTCTGACCATTATCATGTTATAAATGTTCGTGTTTAAATGCTTTAAATGTTAAGCGTGGCTAAAATTTTGTGAACGATATTTGGCGAAGTGGGATTTGGCGAAACGGGACTGGCCCCTGAGGCAAAAGCTGTTAATCTGCTTTCTTTTTGGCGAAACGGAACGTAAACCCTCCCCCCCCCCCAGTGGTGCCCAGAGGGGGGGGGGGATTAGTGAAGAGCAACTCCTCACTGGAATTTTAGAGGAGGGGGGATATCGATACATTTATTATGTAACAGCAACAACAACACATCACCAGTCACCACAACACAACACAACCTGTCAACAACACAGCACATCAATTTAGAAAAATATTTTAAAAAATAGGTTTTAGTTTATAATTTTATGCACGGTTATATATTGATTGAAAACAAAACAGAACAGTAGATGCTGATGCTGAAGCACCCAGCTGTTGTGACGGAACAGAAATAAAGCGTATGAGAATAACATGGCCGAAAGTGTGTGTGTGTTGGGGGCAGGGACGATGCTAAGGGGGGGGGGGCGCTCGCCTCCCTACATTTTTGACCGCCCTCCTGGCGCCCCCCCACCATCAGATCAAAACCAAACGTATAAACGAAGAAAATTCTGGTTACTTATTAAGAAAACTACCTTAGTTTCTTTCACAGCGACAGGAAAAACTTGCGGTCACATCAATGGAGCCTAATTGTTACTGTGAGAGTTGCAAAATCATCTTTTTTTTAGCTGGATTAAAAATATTCCAAATAAAAATGGTGTAGAAAACAGTTCAGAACGTTGGGTGTGAGAAACAGAATTGTGTTATTTTTAGTTTTATTCTTTTTTTTGGGAGGGGGGGGGAACCACAAAAGTCGCATTTTTCCGTTCGCCCCCCTGGCTAAAATTTACGCCCCACTGCCGCCTCCCCAGTAAAGTGATTCTAGCGTCGTCCCTGGTTGGGGGGGGTGGTGACACCCACCCACTAGCCGTAGTCAGAAAAACGGGAAGTACCATTTTTAAACTGGGTGTGGGTGGGGGGGCCGCATTTCACATTGGGGAGGGGGGAAATCCCTCACTGGACCAGGGAGGGAGGGACGGGGAGTAGGCATTACAGCCTCCCCCATTTCCCCAGTTCTACAAAAAGTGTCATTTCCACAACAGGGTTAAGCCTGCTGGCATCCGATTTTCCGGCCGCCCCCCCCAAGGCAGTGGTCAGAATGAACGTTGTCATACTCCATTCTTCATAGTTTTAAAAAAGGTGGAAAAAGGACGAAAAGAACTGCCCTTCCCACCCCCCCTCCCCAAAGGGCGCAGTTAGATTGGGGCACATGGTGCCCTCTTAACCGAAAAATACAATTTTTTCTATCCAACAACAAAACTGTCAACAAATCCTTAAAAAAATTGACCCTGTTCAACCCAAATCTCTTTTGCCTGCTCATTGGATCAAAACGGTCACTGCAATTTGGGCGGGTATAGGTGGTAAGGAACAACCAGAAAAAAATCTGTTAAAACGTGATGCAATATACCCGTTTTTCCAAGTCCCTCCCCCCATTTGAAGGTCTGGCTCGCTCCTATTCCCTCCCGCCTCCCCCCTGTCCTTTGATCATGCCTTGACTGCGTTAGGGATGGGCCCCAGGGTGCACATGACCCCCCCCCAAATATTCTCCCCTACTGGTCCCCCAAACCTCGGGTCATCACCAGAAAATAAAATAAAATAAAATAAAATAAAATAAAATAAAAAACTTACAGGCTAAACTCGAAATGAATGAATAAACTGGGCTTTTTTTTTATATATTCATTTATTGATTAATTATTGCTGCAGCCACTTTTCAATATATGTGTAGCCTGATTTATTTTGCATGTTTATGGGGCGTATTTTACAAAACGATTGGAGTGCATTGAAACTTACGTTATGTTCACGTTGAATTAAACGGATTAAACGGATTTTAACAGATTAAACGAATTAAAGACGGAAATCCAAAGGTTCAACAAGAGTTAAATAAATACAGATGCAAACCTTTTTACATTGCATTTTGGATATGTCTGACTGCCTGAGCGAGGAATCGAAACCACGACCATTGAAACCAAGTCATACCATGTCAGTATGGCTCAGCGGTACAATATAGCTCAGCGGTAGGACCTCGGCCTTTGATTTCAAAGGTCGTGGGTTCGATTCCACGCTCAGGCAGTCTGACATGTAAGTCCAAAAAACAACGTAAATAGGTTTGTATCTGTATTTATTTAAATCGGCATAAACCGTGGTTATAACCAGTGAACTGTGGTTATGAAAAAATAAATCATCTAACAGTTGGAAACGAAGATCAAAGTTATTTAATGCGGAAAAAAATGATTCATTGAAAACTTTTTTTTCCTTATGATACCGATGATCCTTTGTTTATTACTCCCATCACTCCCTCACAAGCGCTTGACGACTCTGCGCATGACTGTTAATCGCATTGGATTCAAAAGCTAGAAGTGAATGCCGTTGCAAGCGAATAGCAGATCAATAAATTCTACACAAATAAGTGTCATGAATGTCTATGCATTCAACCAACAACTGCAATAATTCACTAGTTTATTATTGTATGCGTTACATGCATATCCAAGAAACACTGAATTTTTTAATTAGAAACAAGCTGTACCGTAATCACATGCAACGAAGTGTTGTCGCACAAGTACCGCTGTACCGGAAGTACCGTAACCTCGTTCTCAAAAGCTCTTAAAAATAGACGCTTACGTTTTGTTGGCCGACTGCGACAGAGCAACCTCACAAAGTGTTTGGGACTCGCATTATGAGCTGTTTTCAAACCGTATTCGACGTTGTATCTGACGTTTTGTGTCGAAAGCGAAATGGACGTGATGAAAGCGATCAAGTTGAGACTAGGGCCCCAGGTCTTGCCTGCGCGCCCAAGGGCTACTCCCGGACCTTCTATTACAACAACTGAAGAAAAGTTTGTGCCAGATTTTAAAAACGTGCTTCTCTTGTATAGAGGTAGGATTACTCGTTTCTTAAAGAGTGGGAAAGTGAATTACAATAACAAAGGCCAGCTGATCAATGACCACGGCTCAGTTATACCTGGTACCAACGTAGTTAAATTCGTATTAGGCAGAATTACGGATAATAAGCAACTGCAAAGAAAATTGAAAATTTGCCTGGAATGGAAGTGATAAAACGACACATTTCAAATAAAAACCAACTACGCAAGTCCGCTCAGTTTATGAGACGTGGCAAGGTGCCAGCAACATCGTCAAAAGTTGATTCCTCTTTACTCGACTACGTCCAACTCGACCCTGACCCATATCAAGTTAAGCTGCCTGACATCGACGAGGAAGAGAAAGCATTTTTTCTAGGTAACGATTTCTATTGAGAAAGCGTGACGCAGCTGGATTTATTTGTATGTTCTCGAGTTACCAATATGACTGATATTAGAACGCGCCAGCTGCTGGAAAAATATTATTATGACCCCCAGGTCATCGGGATCGTTCGGTGGAATTCAAAAGCTGGCGAGAGCCGTGAAAGCGAACGGTCAAAAAATCTCATTAAAAGCCATTAAAGACTCGCTCGCCGTCGAAGAGGCCTATACATTGTCTAAACCCGTAATCCGCAAATTACAACGTAATAAAATACGCGTCAGTGGACCTTACGACGTTTTGTCTTCTGACTTAGTGGACGTTTCGAATTTATCAGCTTTTAATGATGGATACAATTGCTTGCTAACCGTAATCGACGTTTTTACTAAAGAAGCAGAAGTTGTGCCTTTAAAACATAAGGACGGCCTTACTGTGGCTGCAGCTTAGAAGGGGATTTTTAGTAAATTACCTATAATAGTGTCGCATTTCTGGTCAGACAAAGGATCTGAGTACAGAAACAGAGACGTAGCCAAACATGCAACAATACGGAACAATACGGTATTAAACATTACAACACGGAAAATGAAGAGATTAAAGCTACTGTATCCGTGTGGTACGTGCGTAGCTTACGTAGTCTCTTGGCACGTTTCATGAACGCGCAGAACACCAAGAGGTACATTGATGCCTTGTCAGACATTGTCGCCTCGTATAATAACAGTTATCATAGAACTATTAAAATGACACTTAATCAAGTGAACGATCGAAACAAAGGCCGAGTGTTCGTCAACCTGTACAGCGGGGCTTAGAACTCGAGATCTTTTAAAAAAGACGATCCAGTTAGGCTGAGCAAGAAGAAACACATTTTTAGTAAGGGGTATGATCAAAACTGGACTGGCGAAATAATGTACGTCAAATCCACGAGCAGGAAGCATCCCATTCGCACATATAAAGTCCGCGATTACGGAGGAGCTGACATTCAGGGTACTTTTTACAAACAAGAATTGCAAAAAGTGGTGCTACCAGAGACTTACAAGATAGAAAGAGTCGTGCGCACTAGAAGACGTGCTGGGCATACCGAATATTTAGTCAAGTGGCTTAATTATCCGGAATCGTCTAATAGTTGGGTCACTGACTTGATCGGTTTGTAACGATGGCTGACAAAATTTGGCTTACTCGTCCTTCTAACAGCAGCATGCAAATTTCTCCAAATAATACTTTACAAAATTATACTGTGTGTTTAGCCTCTCCACTAGAGCTGGATTCGAGCTACGAAGCTGCTTTAGCTCAAATTTCGTTCCCGAATTCATTTAGCCAAAATTCCGGAATTGTGCTTCACAGCGAAGTTGATGAAGCCAGGTTGTTGGCGTTACCTTACAGGGACCCCGCAGAGGAGCTCCTCTCCGATGAAGGGGACGAACCACCTAGTCGGCTAGTGCATACTGAAGAGAACTTTATTTTAAACTGTACGAGGGGAGAGAAACGTTACGATAGCATGAAGGCTTTATTGACGAAAATTAATGAAGAAATTAAGGCCTACAGACACGGAATAAAAAATGCAAAAAGTCCTATGAAGAGTAGAGGAAATGATTTGCCTAAGATTACTTGCGACGAGTCAACCCATACGTATTCGTTGAAGAATGACATCACTGATAATTATTACATCAGACTTAGGTTAGGTCCTACACTGGCCGCTCGATTTGGATTTCACTACAGCCAATTCCCTAACCTAACCGAAAAAGAAGAGGCTGTCGTGAACACTAAATTTCCAGTTAAAGAAATAATGACAATACCTATCCAAGCCGTTTATGTTTACACAAATATTATTTAATCTCAGCTGACGTCAGTGACGTGAGAGTTCCATTATTGAGAATTGTTCCGGTCGAAGGTGAAATCGGGGAAAACACTAACGTAGAATTTTGACGCCTTCATTATTTTCTTTACAAACCTATTCTTTTCAATACGTAGAAATAAACGTTCGAACTGATACTGGGAGGCCTGTCGAGTATGCCAGTTACGGGAGAGATGTTTGTGTTCTGCATTTAAGTCGCAGTAGACGTCTATAAGTACGTTACACTTCCCCTCCCCTCAAATCACTCGTTGTCATCAAAGGGAGGTGTCCGTACACCGATTATTACGTCGATCAAGCCGGTGGTAGAATCCATATATATTACGAGAGATCCCAAGAACGTGGCCACGGTTTGTCCGGGATTCTGAGTTCCCTAGGGCGAATTGCATTTTCATTTTTAAAAAGTATAGGTTCGTATTTCGGTCGTAAACCTGTAAAGACCGGCGTCAATATCAGCACCGACGTATCGTCTGGTAAAAGTTTTAAACAAGCAGCTAAAGACACACTAAAAGAAACTGCTAGTGGTATCGTAGGAGATGTTGTCACAAAGCTGCAAGGAGGCCAAGGTCGAAGAAGGCGAGGTACTAAAAGGAAAAAAAAAAGCTGACTGTAAAAAGAAAGGCTGCAAACGTTGAAAGACTGTAAAAACTTGTTTAGACTAGTATATAAACTGCACGCATCCCTCCGCTCCTCTAAAGCGGCTCGAAAATGGCGTTCATACATCCGTCTTCGTGCGAATGCTTGCTCAGCTCGCTCGATTTATTTTCCGTCGCTCCTACCCAGTTATTTATACAGAAAACTAAATATGTCGAATACCGACCGACCGCCAGAATTTCCGCGAGTCAAGTGTTGGATTTCACGGTGCCTTCGAGCGAGGACTACGTGGATTTGTCACAAACGTTGCTATATCTCAAGTTAAAAATCGTGAAATCAGCAACCGAATCGCTCACCCAAGCAGAAAGCTCCAACGTCACCCCTGTTCAGCTGTGGCTACATTCCAAGTTCTCTCAAGTGGATCTCACGCTAAACGGCACCTTGGCTACTGGCACAAACGATAATTACGGATATAAAGTGTATCTACAAACTATGCTCAGTTATGGGAAAGAAGCTAAAGATACTCAAATGTCTAACTCATTTTGGAATACAGCCGCCAAAAGGAATGCGCGCAGAGCGAGCAGCGTGACCGTGGAACTTCTAGGATGTCCACATCACGATCTCATCATGCAACCTAGACTGATAATAAATAACACCGAACTCAAATTTCGTCTTGTGCTTCAAAAATCTCAATTCCATTTATACGTGACTACTGCTGGAATCACGGCAGGACTACAGCCTATAGCGCAGTTGCTAGATGCCTGACTTAACGTTCGTAAAGTAACGCCATCCCCCAACATACTGGTCGCTCACGCACGGGCGTTGGCTACAAGTCCAGTTAAATATCCATTAGAAAAACAGAAATAAAAACGCATACTCTAATTTCTGGCGTCAGCAGCGTTCATATTGACAACATTTTTAACGGATACATACCTTCCCGAGTGGTTATAGGCATGGTGAGACACGAGGCCTATAACGGCGTATACAAGAACGACCTCTTTTTAATTCGACCCCTTCAGTCTTGATACTTTGACTCTTTCCGTAGATGGAGAAACCGTGAATGGGAAACCCTTAACTTGTGATTTTAGCACGTCTAACTACGCCAGCGCTTACATGGAGTTGTTTACTGGTTTAGATATTCCTTTTCACAATGCTGGTAATGACATTTCCTACTCTGGCTTTGGTACGGGAGGTAGGTGTCTGTTTTGCTTCGATTTGACTCCAGACCACTGTTCCAACGACGAAACCCATGTCTCCTTGGTTAAAAATTGTATAATAAGTCTCGACTTACATTTTGCTTCGGCACTCGATCATAATGTCACTGTCGTCATTCTAGGAGAGAGAGAAGCATTGCTGTAGATTGACGAACGTCGAAACGTATTGTCTACAGAATGAATACTGTCGAAATTAACAATATTTTAAAGGGATTGTTAATTTTATTGTAGATCATTTTAAGGAGCTCACCCATCAAAATACCTACCGGCCAACCACGGCTGGTCCATAATGAATTTAGACACATGCGAAAAACCTGGCAGTCACTGGGTGGTTGTTGGCCCTTGCGAATATTTCGACCCGTTCAGATTGCTGCCTTTGTCAAATTCTATTCTACAATATTTGAAGAAACGCTGCTCGAAAAACTGGTGCTACAATAATGTACTTCTACAAGCTGTCAACAGCACCATTTGTGGACACTATTACATTTACTATATACTGATGTGTTGCCAAGGCCAGCCAGCCTCCGTTATTATTAAAAGACTGGCCTCCATGCAACGACCCGATAGCTACGTGTACCAATTTGTGCCTGCTTTATAAAAATTTTTCTTGAAATGTAATACTGAGGCATTTTGCTTGTATTTTTTTTTGTATTTGTAGCCTATAAATAGTTGTTGCTTATGCCATCACGCTCATGTTTCCTTTCTTTTCTATTTTTTTTATTAGTGGAGTGGCACAAAAAAAGGATGGCGTCGTACGAGTGTGCTCTGTCCGGCCGTTCGTATACGTTACGTAGTAGCCTGGACAGACACGTGAGGACTGCCCACAGACAAAACAATACGTGTCTCACGTGTGCAATCAGCTTCACGACTGGTATTGCCTTACGTCGACATCAAAGGAAACATTTGGTCAGGTGCCACGATTGTCCTAGACTTTTCAACAATGTTAATGACATGCATCAACATAATATTGACGATCACAGCCGAATGCCTACATCGCCCTCGTTTCAATTAGAAGCCAGCAACTTTAATCAACTTTGGAACAAGTACGTTTACAGCCAGCCTGCACAAATCACAGACGTTCAACAATATCTGTCGGATCTCAGCAATCGGCTCAAACATTTGCTAACTTCAGTTTTAAACCGTTTGTCCCAAATCAAATTTATTGGCTGCATTACCGTTACTTTAGAGAAGCTACAAATTAACGGTGAAAAAGTGCGAATGCCCATTTATTTGTGCAGTTCACTTCGTCGGTTGGTATCGCCACTCGACATTGCCGACGAAATTAAAGCTATTTTTGAAACAATATTACATCAACTGGATGAATTCCATATACGTGGTTCTGGCTGGGTAGTTGTGTACATTGAAAAATTTTATTTACACGTTAGACGCTATATCTCTCATTCTGGTGGGTGTGGCTTTGTGAGACTCGATAACTATATTATGGGGGAAAATGCTGCAGTGAACATCAAGTGCAACGACCATAAATGCTTGTTAACTCTGTGTTAGCATCTCTTCACCTCGTAAGACGCAACCCTAATAGAGCGAGCAATTATACGCCTTACATGAGTACTTTAAATCTAACTGGGATTTCGTACCCAACTCTGATCAGCGAAATTCCTAAATTCGAAAGCCAAACCAATTTGTAAATTTTCGTATATGGGCACGAAGACAAACACGTATTTCCATTACACGTGAGCAAACGTATTGGATGTCCCGAAGTGAAACTGCTCCTCTTAAATTGCGGCCATTGCTGTTTAATTCGTGATTTTAAGAAACTGGCATGCTCTAGAAAGAACAGGGCCGTGTGTCCTTATTGTATGTTTAGTTTAGGACCAAAACTCAGCTAGCTGGTCATACATTATTGTGTAGAACTCTTAAGCTCCAAAGTGTTGAAATGCCAACCAAGTCTTTTATGGAATTTAACAGATACGATAGGCAGTTCCCCCATCCATTTGTGATGTACGCAGATTTTGAATCAGTCTTAGTCAAGTTACATACGTGTAAACCATACCCAGATAGCTCATTCGTACACAAGACGCATTTACATATGCCTTGCGGCTACGCTTACGTGCTCGTCGGTTATGATGGAAAGATTCACGCTAAACACACGTACCGGGGATAAGATTGCATCACCAACTTGTTTGACAATCTCATTTTAGTTTATGAATACGTGGAGAAAATCAAACGGTTTTACACCCCCATGAATCTCAGCGTCGAAGAGTTGCTAGCATTTACAAATGCGTCGATTTGCTACATATGTGATAAATCATTTACTTCTAGTAGCGTAAAGGTCATGGACCAATGCCACATCACTGGCAAATATAGAGGAGCAAATATAGGAGCAAATAGAGGAGCAAATATAAGAAGTGTAATCTAACCTACAAGTTTAAATCTGTGTTACCTATATTTCCGAAATTATGATGCCCACCTAGTGACTTTGGCCTTACCCTATTTTGGTAAAGAAAAAATACACATTTCGCCTCAAAATAGTGAGCGTTTTACGTCTTTTAGAATCGGGAATAAATTCCAGTTTCTTGATTCTTATCAATTTTTGGCATCTTCTCTAAGTACGCTGATTGAGACTATAGATTGTTTTCCCATACTAACGTAAGTATTTCCAACTTCGTGTCATCTTCTTACGCATAAAGGCATTTACTCTTACGAATATGTTAACAGTTTTGATAAATTTGACGAAACGTCATTACCTCCAAAAGAGGATTTTTATTCTGAATTGTCAGGTGAAGATATTTCTGATGCTGATTACGATTACGCTCATACTGTATGGCACGAAACTGGATGTGCTTTCCTAGGGGATTTTCACGATTTATATGTCATGGTTGACGTCTGTCTGTTAGCCAACTGTTTCGAAAATTTTGTAAACTCTGCTTGTTACAATACAAGTTAGAACCCGCCCACTTCTTCACTTTACTTGGATTATCGTGGGATGCTTCGTTGAGAATGACGGGTGAGAGGCTGCACTTATTAACTGACATAGAAATGTATTTAATGATCGAAACGTTGATTCGAGGAGGTGTGTCTATTATTTCAAAATGCTACGCTAAAGCCAACAACCCCTCGTTGCCTGATTTTGATCCTGATGTAGAAACTAGTCACGTGATTTATTTAGACGCTAACAACCTGTATGGCTTGTGTTTGTGCATGCCCCTACCATACTCTGATTTTCATTGGCTAACGATCGCTGAGTTGAACAATCTTTTGGCTACTTTAACTACATTGCCCTCAGGCTCTAACGTAGGCTATTTTGTAATGGCTGACCTCGAGTATCCGGAATTTTACACGATTTACATTCCGACTTTCCTTTGGCTCCTGAAAACATTACTATAACTGAAGACATGCTATCGCCCTTTAATAAGAAGTTGGCTGCACATCACAGCAATCACGTGACTTGTATTAGACTAGTCCCACATTTAATGAAAAGAGAGAAATACGTGTGTTACTACAGAAATCTGATTTATTACATGGAGCAAGGTTTGGTAGTCACTAAAGTGCACAAGGCTATACAGTTCCCCGAAAAAGTGTAGCTTAAACCTTACATCGATTATAACACTGCTAAATGAGCAGCAGCTACTACAGAATTTGAGCGTAACACCTATAAGGCCATGAATAACATTGTATACGGAAAAAGTTGCCAGAATATCCGAAAACAAGTAAACATCAAACTAACCACTAACGAAGCGTAGTTTCTCAAAGTTATGCGTCAACCTACCGACGAATATTTCGACATTTTGGCGCCAGAACTAACCATGTTCAAACTGTATCGTAAGAAAATAGTGTTGGACCAACCGTTATTCATTGGTTTTGCCGTGATTGAACAGTCAAAATTAACTATGTACCATTACCATTATGGATACGCGAAGCAAAAATACTGTTCGAGGATCGATCTGCTGGCCTCAGACACCAAAGCTTCATCTACCAGATCTTTACACCTGATTTCGACACTGACATGCTTGCAGACATTCACCTCTACGACACTAGCAATTATCCAAAAGATCACATCCTGTACAGCGAGACTAATAAAAAAATTCCTGGAAAAAATTCAAAAATGAATTAACGGCAGTTCCAATATCTCTTTTCATTGGCCTTAAGTCAGAATTGTACATGCTGTCATTCGGCGATAACTGGAAGAAAGTCAGGAAAGGGATTCAGAAATTGTGCTTCAGAATGTTGCCACTGGTCATCATTATTTACAGTGTTTAAATGACCATACATATTTCTCTTTCGAACAAACCGCTATAAGAAGTTTCAAAAATAACATTTGCAACATCGTTCAAAATAAGTTGTCTCTGAGCGCGAAAGACTGTAAAAGATGGATTGATTCAACTGGAATAACCAGTAGGCCTTACGGTCATTACTTCATTAGAAACGAACCTTTTGTTGACGATTCGTAAGTGCACCCCCGATTGTTGTTGTTTGTTTGTTTGTATGTTTTTAGATGTCATTTGTTGCTTGCTCGTTCGACAACCCACGGTCGTTGTTGGACTAACAGATATATATTATGTTTATTTGTGTCATTGTTTTATGTTATTAAAACAACATGTTCTTTCCTTTTACGTCCTGTCTTTTTTTTATTTTTTATTTTTAAGTTTTATTGTGCCAACTGACGTTCTTTTTCCATTCGCTCTCCACCGGATGTGATCTGTTAACTCATTCCTTTCAGTCTCTAGTTCAAGGCTCTTTTTTTATTCTTATTTATTTTTATTTTTGTTTTGACCTTATATCGTCGGCTTCGGAGAGTTTTATTTTGATTCGAGACTTAAAGTTGATGCAGTCTATACAAAAAAATGGGTCAACGTAGAGTAATGTTTGTTAAACACACAAAAAGAGAAAGTTGTTTATATATAATAAAATGGAAGCTTGTAGAGCCTCACTTTATGATGTCACTTAATAGCAATACCATGTCTGAATTTCGAAAGGAGTTCTTTGCCCGTCGGAGAAAGTTTGTTTACATCATGTTGTTAATACTTCACTTGGTCGTGTGTCTCGGCCTATTGCTGATGTACAGCGCTGCTGACTTACATAGAAGAGAAACTGCAGTATTTTCCTACGATGGCTACCAGAATTATTCCTTGGGCTGTAAGGAAGAAAGTTACCTGGGACCTGACTTTACATTACTGACTAATTGCCAGAATGTTAATTTCTTTGCTCATTTAGTGAAAAATGACACAAATATTGACTTTAGTTACGATGAATTGGAAAATGCATACATTCATATTACGACCATACTTAAGTTGTAACACCATGGATTGTGAATAAAACACGCAAAAACACTGCTTTGAATGTTTTTTATTTATCTCTGTTTATGTCTTAATTATGAGCTTAATTAATGTTATTGTAATTGGTCTCTGTACACAGCGTAGAATTTGAGGTCATGACTCACCGACAATGTCAATGTTTTTTTTTAATGTATTTATCTCGAGTAAATGACTTCAATTTTCCGTTTAGACGATTTTTGGCTTTACGCCCCTTATGTAATTGCATGAATGCCCTTCGAGATGTCTCTCTGCTATCTTACATACTTGTGCTCTGCGCCCACTATACAAATGAATGAAGGCTCAGTGTGATAACACAAAGCTCCCTATGGCGCCAAGGCCAACCGAGGTCAATAAATGCCTCGTCTATCTTAATGCAATATCCTTGTCGGAAATGACGTCAGACTTCCTCCGGAAGTGACGTCAGTAGTCACGTGATTTTGTGACGTCATTTCCTGTTTGGATGTGACGTTTTTGGTCAATAACCTAAACTGGAAGTCGGCCATCTTGCGACTAGTGTGGTCTGAGCCCCCCTTTACCACTACTGCTGTTGCAGCAGTTAATGATGGTAAAGAAATAAAGCGTGTGCAAATAACATTCCCAAAATTGTGTGTGTGTGTGTGTGGCGGGCGGGGGGGGGGTCACCCCAACTGCTAGTCGAATTCGAAAATATAGGAGTACCATTTTTAAACTGGGGCATTTGATATTGGGGAGTGGGTAACTCCTCAGTGGACCGGGGGAAATAGGCACCATTGAGTGACACAAACTCTGAATCCAACTTAAACAGTGACACAAACACATGATCTAATTTGATTACTCTCCCAGCTTCATAAATTCATAAACCATTTTAAGGTGTAAGAATTTAACCTTATAGATACGGTCGTGTACAATGTTATTGGGAGTTTTACATACAAGATACAGCTTATTATTTCTCTAGCAATGCGAAGAAGTAAAAAGAAATACATTATTGCTAGAAATATTATCTTACATTGGACAACTCTTTCATTGTTGGATCATTGTTGCAGCAGTGAATTTATATCATCAAAACACACTGCTGCAACAATGAAACCGTTGTCTTACCACTAGTAAGAAAACGAAGGTCTTCGGTTCTTACTTAAGTAGTAAAAATACTATTGCTTTCTGAAGTATTTCACACTTTAAATTAACAACTATTAGTTTCTAAAAGAAGAAAAAACTAGTTCTATGCATAGAAAACAAAGGTTTGTATTGCCTTTACGAAGGTCTTTAGTCCTTTTACGTAAGTAAATGTACTACCGATATCAATGTTTACGTGTCAATGTTCATGTATCAATGTTTCCAAAATAATACATTTATTGCAGTTGAAGAAAGACCCGAAGGAAAGAGTTAAATTTGATTTAATTAAAAAAATAAGCATTTGTTGCGGTTATTGAGTTCTAAGAACAGAGTTGGAGCAAAGAACATTCCCGCCAACAATGGTTCGTTATACTATTACAACAATGGCTCGGTGTTGTATAAATATGTTCCAAGATGGTCCGTCAACAATGTGGTAACACGGTCACTTTTTTGCAACAATGGCACATTCACTAAAGATTCAACTCACGTTGTACAAATTAGTTAGATGATGACGTTCAGCAACAATGCCGTAAGACTTTGGCTTTATTGCCATCGTGCCTTCGCCACTCGGGTAAACAGCGAAAGTCTTACCTTTGTTGCCGAACGCCATCGTCTAACTGATACTTATAAAGCAAAGTTTCATAGCAGAAATGACGTTAATGCAAAAACCCCAACTTAAAAAAAACCCAACAATGAAAACAGCCGAGCGTGTTAATGCTTTTGCCAGCAAAAAGTTGAAATTGACGCATTGTTGGCACATTGTGATAAGGCGTGTAGTTCCAGTGTATTAGGTGTTAGGTGTTGACGTTTCGATAGACATTGGATGGAGTGGCGGGGTCTGTGGAGACCTTCCTTCTGCCAAAGAGGAAAAGGGAGAACCGGAGGATGAAACATTCTGAAACATCTAATGCAGGTGCCATGGAAGATGAGCAAAGTGGTGTTGTGCAGGGTGAAGCAAGCATTGTGCAGAGTGGATCTTGTATTGTGCTCAGTGAATCTTGTGCAGTGCAGATTGAAACTTGTGTTGTTTATTGTGAATCTGGTGCAGGGTAATGTGGATCTTGTGACGAATACAGTGACCAGGCTCTGAATCAGGAATCCGGAGAAATGAAGACATCTCGTGAGTGTGTAGGAGTTGTAGGAGCAACTCAGGAGTTCATGAATAACGTAGTAATGAATTCAATTGTTCAGCAGTATTGGTGGGCTCAGTGGAGTGAGTAGTAGGATTTGCAATGTTGATAGGGAGAGTTTTGGGGTTCACCAGACTACGGATGTGACGGTGGACAAGGATTCGGGGGGGTAGGGAGGAGTTTTCAAGTTTCATTGCTAATATTCATTCGGCTCCTGGAATAACAGGGGCCTGACAAATAAATTGGGAGGAAGTTGACAGCTTACTGAGGCATATAGATGTTTTGGGTACCCAAGTGGCACACATGGTTCGCAGCACAGATTTTACTGTAGAAGGCATAGAAAGTGTTGTTTCAGGTCCTATGTCGTTTGTACAAGTGTATATAAAGTGGTCTGTTCCCTATCTTGTTTTCAGGCATTGATTGTATACTGGGATTGATGAATGTTGCACACGACTGTGGTTTGGAGATATGTGGATCACAGTGAGTTTTCTGCATGTTACTGCATAATTCTCTAACACAGAATGGGTACTGTGGGTCAGACAGTTAGACTCCATACATCCTTGCAAGGGACTTCAATGCTCATCACTTTGAGTGGGGCTCACTGCAGTGTGACATCCGAGGGAGTCTGCTTGCTGTGACGTTTGGTGACTTGATGTGTGTGTAATTGAGAATGGGTCCCCAACTTTTATGAGATGGTGCAGTTGCTGCATTCAGAAGTCAGTGATAGATTTTTTTGTGCTTAAGGATTGCTCAGGCCTTTGATTTTGCTATATCAGATGAACTTTACGGGAGTGATCACTTTCCTATCTTACTTAGTCCAAAGGGGTGCTCTTACTCATCTTTGCTGTCTGTTTCTTGTCCTCGCTCAAGGCTAGTTGTTGAGAGAGGGGTATTTGGCCCTTGGCTTGAGTGGTGACACACACAGTATGGAGGAAGGAGAGTGTCTGAGGTGACGACTGTGGGCAAGCCGTCATGGTGGACACGGTTGTGTTCTGTTGCTGTGAGAGACAGGCGGATAGCGTACAGGCAGTGAGGGCACTCTCCGATGGCCACAAAGTGGTTGGTGTATCATGCAGTGTTGAGAGAAACTGCATACATTTTGCATACGGAAAGGGCTCTGTTTCCCACTTGTGTTACAAGGTTGCTGTATCCTCAACTGTAGCTGCTGTCTGAGGGATTCTGCACACGCAGGACCACAGGGTTACAACCTCGTGAGTATTAGGTCCTAATAGTGTGGTCTTACGTGCTGAGGGGATGGCCAATGCCTTCAGGGTTCGCTCTGCGGACGTTTACAGCCTGCCAGAGGCAGTCTTCCACCAGTCTGTACTGGATTCCGTGTGCAAGTATGGCAATCCACGCTCGGATCCTGCAAATTACAGCCAATAGCTGTCTTGAGTCCGAGCGAATGCTTGTGAGGAGAATGAACTGGCATTTGGAGTATTCGTGCTACCTTTCACCTGTGCAGTTCGGTTACAGGACAGATGAGAGTGCCCAGGATGCTGTTAGTTTTCTTCTGACCAGTGTCAGGAGGCGTGGGTGCGGGGACATGTGGTCCTTGCGGTTTGCCATGACATCAGGGCTGCTTATGACACAGTTCAGGTTGAGTTGATTTGGGTTGCTCTGGCTGCTATGGGGTGGCTGAGGCTTGTTTTCCTGGGCAGCAGTTTGAGACCAGAGGATGAAGTAAAACAAGCACTATAGTGATATAAGAATAAAAAAAGCCAAGCAGTGCACAACAAACAAATGAAAAGCACGACATTTCGAGGCCACTTTCACCTCGCCACTAAATCCACGAAAGTTTCGTCAACATGTTAAAATACTGTAAATGACACCTTCAGCATAAGGTTTGTAAAATTTTTTAGTTGAGATATAAAACATATGAAAACGATTAAAAAGATTAAAAAGAACCTAAGCTTAACCTGAACAAAACAGGTAAGCATTACGAGATCAATTCGACCTCACCCCTGCGAATGCAGATGAGAAGTGCAGTCAGGTGGCTGGTGCTTCAGTTTAAATACTATCTTGGTGGAATGCCTTTTTTTTTGGGGGGGGGAAGGTTTGTTTGAAGCAAACCTAGAGATTCCAAGCTTGTGTAGAAGTGGGACGTATTCTTTGATATTTTAATTTTCAGGCATAATATGATTGTGCACGGGAGGTAGGTGAGAAAGGATGACAAGAGTTTCCAAGTTATTTCGTGAATGAAGTTTATTGTCAGTAAAAAGAAAGGCTGTTTCCTCCAGATTTGGTGTGTGCCCTGTAGTTAACCGATCTGAAGAGGATCCCGTTGCAATGAAATGCGGTACTAACGAATTTGTTTCATTTCATAATTTAAAATTGGATTTATGTGCCGTGATTCTTTCTCTAAGCTTCTGTTGCGATTGTCCCACGTTGGTGGCACCACATGCTGGATGGGAGCAGGTTATCCGATAGACCGTATTTTTGTTTGCTAGCCTACTTTCTTTCTTATCACCTGTTTTTTTCAGGTATTGTGACCTGCTTGAAGTTGGGATGATTGCTAGAAATAGGTCAAATATTATTTTCTGCAAGCATTTTTCAAAGTGGTTCAGTAATGCCTTGGAAATAAGGAACGGAAAAATAGAAATATCGTTTGATATAGCTTTGCTTGCTTGGGTGAATGGCTGTCCTTATTCGTCTAGTCAAGGGGTACAGCTCTTTAACCAAGTAAGCAAAGCTATATCAAACCAGATTTTAATTTTTCGATTCCTTACTTCCATTACTGAACCACTTAGGAAAATTCTTGCAGAAAATATTATTAGATTTAGTTCTAGCAATTATCCCAACTTAAAGCAGCTCACAATTTCTACAAAACAGGTGATAAGAAAGAAAGTAGGCTAGCTACTAAAAATACGGTCTCTCCCATGCAGCATGTGGTGCCACCTATGTGGGACAACCGCAACAAAAGTTTAGATAAGATTCACAGAACGTAAATCCAATTTTAATTTAAAAAAATTGGAAATTAGCCATCAGCGAAAATTATACACTTAAATTGTATAATTTTTGCTGATGGCTAATTTCCAATTTTCCTTAACATTTTTTACAGCGATTTGTGTCTATTTATTTAAATTAAGAAATGAAACAAATTCGTTAGTACAGCATTGCATTGCAATGGGATGCTCTCCAGATCGGTTAACTACAAGGCACACAGCAAACCTGGAAGAAACAGCTGTCCTTTTTACTGACAATAAACTTCGTTCACGAATTAACTTGGAAACTCTTGTCATCCTTTCTCACCTACCTCCCGTGCATAATCATAATATGCCTGAAAATAAAATATCAAGGAATACGCCCCGTGGAATCTCTTGGTTTGCTTCAAACAATAACCTCCCCCCCCCCTCCACCATTCGTTCAAAATATTATTTAAACTGAAGCACCAGCCACCTGACTTCACTTTTCCTCTGTATTCACAGGGGTGAGGTCGAACTGGCCTCCCAAATTATGCTTACCTGTTTTGTCCAGGTTAAGCTTAGGTTCTTTTTAATCTTTTTAATCATTTCCGTTTGTTTCATTTCTAAACTAAAAAAAATTACAAACCATATGCTGAATTTGTCATGAACTGTATTTTAACATGTTGATGAAACTTTTGTGGATTTAGTGCACCTTATGACGAGGTGAAAGTAACCTCGAAACGTCGTGCTTTTCATTTGTTTGTTGTGCACTGCTTGGCTTTTTTATTCTTCTATTATGCGACCAGAGTGAACAGTTACTGGTCTTTGCAGTTGGAGTTGGCCTGTGGGCTACCCCGATGAATCTTGCCCTGTACTCTTCGCTGTTGCAATCAATGATGTCCTGCAATAGCTTTGTTTCAGCACTAATGTTGTCTCCTATAAAGATGATGTTGCGCTGTGGTTTGTTGGTTACGACCTTGGGTGTCTAGTGGCCAGTGAGCAAGCAGAGCTTGACATTTTGGTTTAGCGTCTGGCTGTTCGCAGGGTCTCGTTGACTCCAGTGGTAGTGATCATGTCACGCCCTGCCTGCTTTACCCCGGTCTGTGTAAGTAGGGGTCATTCCTTACCGAGAGTCGTCATGGGCCTCTGGTGCACGCATTCTGAGAGCAAGAGTGATCTGCAGGCTTGCAATTTTTCGGGCTCTTGGCCACGAACAGACTGTACCTCCTGTGTTTCAGACCTTTGTATGTTTGGTAGTGGCACCTGTCTAACACCTGTCTTTTTTGGCATTGCAGCACCAACAGCTCAGGAACTTGCAGGATGTGATTAATGTGTGTTTGCGTGTGGTCACTGGGTGCCGGGTTTCGACCCCCATGCAAGCTCTGTGGGCTGAAGCAGTGCCTCCGTGCCGATGACTGCTGGTGGTTCTCTGTTTAAGGAATCTGAGCAGAGGTGTTAGGGATCCAGTTGGTGTTAGGACCTAAGCAGTGTTTGCATCATGAAGTAAACCTGACATTCAACCCGGGTGGGACCTTCGAATAAGCTAAAGGGAAATTAAAACTTACTCTAACTTAAGTTTATATTAGTCCCTTTCCATCAGGTTCGGATTTGCATCTCAGAACTGAGGACCCAATTTGGCACTACCACCAAACGTCCCTAAAACACAACCTATCCACTTACATGTTAGTAACAAACAAACTTAAGTAGATGTAAATTACTACGATGATGGGCCTGGCGTCAAAAACCCATAGGATAACATTATTATCCATACCCAAACAGACCTACTACAATACGGACTGACTCAAACAGACCTACTACAATACCGGGCCTGCCTTCAACTTAACCTACGAAAACCTTTTCGAAAACTTAAATAGTAGACGATACCTACCCCTACAAGGGGCTGTGCTGCTCGTGAATGAAAATTTTTATTTTTTTTTACTGGTTGGTTGTACTGCCACCCAGAGGCAGTCCGAATGGAGAAATGTTTTTCGCTTTAGTGTGACTACAGTATGGCTTCTACATTTAAAAAAACATATTTTTAATTCTGCGGCAACTCTTCTTTAAGTTTGCAGAGGTCAATATTTCATTCCCACACCACTATAACAGGAAAACAGCGTTGAAAACGATTCATTAACTATACTGGAGGATGCTCTTTATGTGAGTATCCGAAAACGAGTTTAAAGTCAATTGGAGCGTGACATCTATACTTCTTTACACGAGATACAAAAGTCATGACTATTTCCCGTTATTTAATGAGCTAAATGGTTTTCCCCACATATGTTATTCACGTGAAGAACACATGCTTCCGCCGTGTTTCGAAGCCAACTTGCGTCAATCATACGTCAATAATGCATCCTTTTCCTGCATACAAAAAGTATTTGCACGCCAACATTGCCTCATTTTTGCGGCTGTATTATCACGTAAGTAGTACGACCAGATTTTGTTTTTGATATGGGTGGCTTGTTAATTATGGTACAGTTCGAAAAAGCAACTTCCTTTGTACACCTGATTGTTTTGTCGTTACTCCGTGCTGCCATTCCACAAATTCGGCACGAGGTGTACATTCTCACAGTGTTGAATCCTGCTACGAATCCTGCTGCCTGTTGAATCCTGCTGCCTTATTTTACGAATTACGCTACGAATCCTGCTGCCTGTTGAATCCTGCTGCCTTATTTTACGAATTAAGCTACGATCTTATACGAATGCCTTCCTTATACTGCGAATTATTCTACTACGAATTATTCAATCAACTACAACGTGGTTTGAGCACTATTATTTACAAAATGCTACGCAGTCTTGTTACGTCTTCTGTGGATTTGGCTCACG
The DNA here is from genome assembly GCA_023313725.1 of Lithobius niger. Lineage (NCBI taxonomy): Eukaryota > Metazoa > Arthropoda > Chilopoda > Lithobiomorpha > Lithobiidae > Lithobius > Lithobius niger. The sequence goes on from JAHWFP010106621.1 coordinate 177,114, forward strand.
AGGCGTGCATCCTTTCAGCGTGGAATCTGGGGTTTGTGGAGCGACTCAGTCACAATTTTCAAGCCACCTCAGCTGGTTACGTACTGCCCGGAGCCGCATTATTTTTTGTTTGTTCGTCCTGTTCTTTAATTCTTACAACATGGGTGGTAATCCTCGGGTGGAGCGAGTTTCGGTCTTGCACAGCGCCGTTAGTTCCATCGTAGGTTAACTAATACGTCCGAAAAAGCCGTGGCCTGACACAAGTTTTAGTGGGCTTAAAAAAACCGTTTTTTCGTGAAGCTTTTTTTCGGGAGAGAAAATGCGACATATGATAATTCGGAAAAATAGTCGACACCTATGAACTTGAGGCACGTTGTATTTGTTTGTTGTTTGTCTGTTTGTCCTTTCCCTCTATCCCTTACCACCGACTGTTTTTCGAGAATGAAAGGGTAGCAAACGAAACAATGTATATTACTGGCCTAAGAAATATTGTTGCGTTTTACTGCCTGCTCTGCATCGTTTTCCAGTGGGGACCGCACGTTGGTTTGTCGTGTAATGAAGTTTGTGTCAATTTAGGGCTAGCTATTTTGACACAAACGTAAACTACACGATTGCTTACGTGGAATATATTTAAAAAAAACCACGCATCGATTACACTGCTGTTGGCCCGACCTCGCTACAGCGCTGGAAAAATCTTACAGTCCTAGATTTTCTCAGGCAGTTTTCCTTGAGTATAGCCTTCCCAGTCCTAGGCTATATTTTTGGATTAAGTAAAAGGCGTCTGGAAAACCTCCTATGCTACGATATGTCCCGTTAGAGCCCACAAGGTCCAAATCAAAAAAAAACGTGGGCTCTAACGGAACATTAGGAGGATTCCAGAAAATGACCTTGACCTACATTCTACTTTTAAAAAATATGGACACTTGTAAAAGTAAGTATGAAATATGCAATAGCTTATCTACAAATTTAGTAAGTTTATAAACACAAAAACACCTGTTGATTTTCCCCCAGTAATAAAGATGGTTTTTTTTAAGCATTTTGGGTAAAAATTAATCCACGAAGATTAATTTCTCATGTGCTTCCGTTCCCTTTGTCCAAAACAATACTGTACACACCACATTTTAGCTACGCCAAAGCGAGATATTTTAGTGAAACCAGAATGACACAAACCTATTGGGGGGATCGCGCCATCTAACGATAAAATTAATAAAAAAAAAACAACGAAACTGAAAAGTGCCAAGTACTATGGTAGCAATCTAAAACACAGACAAACCACTGCACCCTCTATGACACCAAGAAATTAATAAAATCGAAAAATGAAAGTGCTCAGTGCACCAAGTGCCATTTATTGTGAGTTTGAATAGCTGAAACAGAGACACAAAACAGTAAACCACTGAATGCTATCTGTGTAATAACTACAGCTGAAACATAGCTCCATCCATTGAGAGAACTGTAATACACCTAACTAACTTAGTGATCAGTGCTAAGCAGTAAACGAAGTGCCATCTGTTGAGAGTTTGATAAAATACACAAACGAAAGTGAAAGCTGGCCAAGCACCATCAGCTAAAGCATAGCTCCATCTATTGAGAGAACTGTAATACACTTAATTAACTGAATGCTGTGAGCAACTGAACATACAGCGCCATCTATTAGGCACAAATCAAATCAAACAAAAAATTAATAAAACTCAAGTGATCAGTGCTATGATCACTGAAAAAAAAAACGAACTGAATGCTGTGAGCAACTGAACATATGGCTCCATCTATTGGGCACAAATAAAACAAAAAATTAGTTAATTTTAGCTAAGTTTCTCATTTTCTCCTAGATATCGGAGGCCATTTTGAATTTTTTTAAATATGGTCAGAATTCCACCAAAATTAATATTCTTCGGAATTTGGACCTCCCCTATCGATCTGCCGTGTCAAAAATTAAAATTTCCCAATTTTTTCCCCGTTTTTTTCCGATGTGGGTACAGATGTAAAGTGTTAAACAATGAACAAAAATAAATTTTGGTTTTATTAATCTTCGGACTGCAGCAAAGCGCCACAGCCTTACTGTTGTTGAATTTTGTCCAAGGGATTCTTAATCATTTCCATGATTTCCGGGATGTTTTGGAGGAACGAGTTCCATTCTCCAAAATTCATTTCACATTGTGTTACCGGAATCATGTTCCAATCGAAAGTGTAGAACACGAGTCGAGTAGCGCGCCATTAAATTTTATCCTCAGTCTTTTATTTTCTCCAAGATGCACTGCATGAAACATAGAATCGAGAGCATTGACTAACAACGAATTAAACTGATTTAACAAGACAGCTTTCGTTGATGGACTTAGGAACAACTGAATCACATTTTGAATCTGTTCAATAACACCCAAGGCTGCATTTTCATTTTCACCGGCAAAATGAGCTTTGTTGGCCCTACGTTTCACAATTTCTTGATTTAAATCGCTGTGATGTTTTAACAAGACTTCCCACTCGTGAGAATTCAAATCAATTTGGGACTGGCCCGACGTGAAGTTGACGACAGCATTTTCTCCGAAGGAAGTGACTTGAACGGTGGCGTGAGGGCCCAGGGCGATAACATTATCGTCACTCATATTGGTTACTTGCGGTCTTTAATAATAAAAAAGTATTAATTTTTTTTTTTATGCTCCATCCTTCAAATTCGCAATGTACCTCTAACAAATGGTGCCCAGTCGGAATGACTCCTGAATTGGAAACCAATTTGCAGTTCTATTAGCGTCCTGTCGAAGCTGACCACGGTGGCTGCCTCACCAGCAATTATTTGAATGGTCTTAACCGAATTAGCTCCGACCTGCAAACTCACTTGGAATTGAATATTGATTCGTGAGGCAAGGGCTATTACTTTAGTTATCCGACCGAGTTCGGAAACCATGATGTACTGTTGGCCATTTTCTGACAACCATTTAAAATTATCTCTCGTTTCTAAATTCGAACGAAAACAGTAGAACGCCTGAGAACTCGTAATTCCCTCCTAATCCGATTTACTTGTCTGCCTACATATTTCTTGGTCGCTGCGTCTGCGTCACTGGATGGCTGATCCAAATTTGCTAATTTCTTGTCAGCCAAGCTTAAACTTCCATCGAAATCTTTACTCAAACCTATTTCAGATTTCAGGTAACCTAGAGTGACTGCTTCGTTTTGACTGGTGGGAGCCCCCAAATCAACTATTCTGTTTCCAGCTAAACTCAAATTGCCTTCTGCAGTTTTGGAGAATCCAAGTGCGTTTTTAACGAATGTGACGGTAGCAGCGTCTGAGTCAGAAATAGGAGGGGCTAGGTTGGTAATTCTCTTCTGCCTGGCATTAAAATCAGTGTCTGGTCCGCTCAAGAAATCTCCATTATGCGATGCCGTTTTGATCCGTTTTGCAGAGCTGCCAAATTTATCGAAGAAGCTCATATTTTTTTCTTCAAATTATGGATAATTTGAAAAAAGTTTTCACCCTGGAACAAACGTTGAATTACGTACAAGCAATACTGGCCACACAGTACCTCTCTAGAATCTTGGATACGTCGGTGGTTGGATAGGAAGTTACCACCGAGATATCTTTTGATCTCGAGGAGCTTTTAAACCAAAAGAATCGAAATAAAAACAGCAGCTGGGCCCTCAACTGAAATAACACACCCAGTGGCTTCCTGGAGCTGAGGAGTCTTGTAAATTGACTATGCCACTCTCTTCATTCCGCCGTAGACGTTGAGGAAGGAAGTCTTTGCTGAACGTTCCTCTGTAATTGGTAACGCCTAATTTTTCGGCATATCTGTTTAAATCTACGTTAGTCAGAGCTCTGTTTAATGGGACACGTGCTTCAGATAAAAACCTCGTCCAGGGTTTTGGTATTTGGTAGTTTTTCTTTTTTGTGACGTCTTCTTTTTTTTAAGTTTTTTAAGTCCGGCTCCCTTTTTTCTATATATGGCGAGCGCCTCCATGGCGGCGTTATGCCGTTTCAATTCTTGCAGCTGCCTGGCGTTATTCCTGGCCGAGTTGACGGTTCTGAAGATTGCAGATGCTGCTCCAGCTAAACCACCAATGGCGCTCAACCCCGCCAGGGCGGGTAGGATAGGAATTATGCCGCCAGTTTGATTACGAGAAAGTTTCAAGCTCAGTCCTCGACCTGCTTTGCGAGCCTTCAATACTTTACCGTGTTGCGTTTTAGTGAGTGGAAGCGTCACGTTCCCTCTCTTTATCTGAGAATTGGAAAGGTGGAAAGAAGGAACTTTGCCAGCTTTGACGTGTTTTAACATTTTTTGCTTTTGATGGGGAGTCAAAGAGACTGCTACGTTTTTGTACATGATTTTTCCTCTTTATGAAAAAAAAAATAATAAAATAAAATATCATACCAAAACCTCGACTTTACTCCTGTTCAATTTCAAATACATTATTCTGTCGCTAATAACCAAAGCTTTCGTGTTTGAAGGGACGGCGGTTCCGAACCGCATTTTTACTTGCAAATCTATAACTGACGATGACAATCTTTCAGACTGCTTTGAAACGTCCAGTGCAACCAAAGGATAATTCTTCGAGAACATATTGACTGCATAAGCTGGTCCAGAGGATCCTGACCCCAACCCGTAGTACTGCTTCCTAAAATCTACGATCATTTGATACAAGTTAGAAATGTTACCTTGCAGAAAATTTAAATTTAAATCGAGAAAAGGGTAACGTTCGGAATTGAGCGTTACGTGGACGTCTGTAAAGTTACAGTGATCGAAGACTGCCGGATTTTTTTTCGCATCGTTGTCTCTGGCCGTCTGAAAACCTATTACTATCCACCTCGGACGTTCAACAGCCGAAGTGGTAAGCAATCTCCAAGCGCAGCTTGTCGAGGTGGGAAGGTCTAACTGGTCAGCGTACCAGTGTCTGAATGCGAGGGGGACCCTGATGCCAGAATCCACAATGGCGTACAGTTTGTTTTTTTTACCATCGGAGGGAGTCACGTGCGGGAGGAACCAAGTTATTTGTTCTAAGACTATCTTGCCAGCATCAACCCCCGACGTTCTGAATATAGCATTATCGTCCGACGATCGAATAAGCACCAGCGTTTGTTGACAAGCATATAAAATTTTCGTATAGTCTTCGCAAAAGCCCAGTAAGTGGGACAGTAGCACGGCGAAGGAAAAGCTGCCTTTCGGGTTGCGGGCAAAGAGCACGTCTCTTTTGTGTTTCAGAATCAAATTCGTAGTATCGTCTGGTGAATATGCATTATGGGAGTCCAAAATCCATCCTCTATTGGTCAATTCCGCTTGCTGCTCCGGAGAGTAACTTACTAAGCCTTTAATGGTGCTTGCAAAACCGGGCATATTTAATTGGTCGACTGTCTTGTCGCCTATTTTATATCGTATCATGCTAAATAAATATACGGCGGCGTTATTCACCAAAGCAATTTGATCTGTCATGGCGTATGCTGAACTGTCGGAACTCTTGACAAGAACACATTTCACGTGAATGTAGCTTTTGTGCGGGTGGGTGAATAAATCTTGGTTCTGAACCGTAATTCTGATTTCGCTGTTGGGAGTATTCACGTTCGTACCCACTATTGGCCGGTACTCGTGATAATTGTAACTGACGGCTGATTCGTCCAGTATAATTGGTTCTGTAAGGTTCAGATATTCCTCATTGCTCTCCATCTTTAGGCACTGATGAGACTGTCTATGAATTTGACGTTTTCAGGACTCAGAAATTGTCGCCTTCTAGCTCTGAAAGTCTCGTTATTCCCCCCTTTCGCTCGTGGCAATGTTTCTCTCTTATAAGAGCCTCCCAATTGGTTGTGGACGATTGGTTCTTTAGCTAAAGGTAGACTGGGAACAGTCGGTTTAATAATATTCTTATTAAATTTCAACATTTTAGGTTTTTTATTTTTTTCGTAAGTGTAGTCTCATCGTTAATGTCTCACTCTCAAATTAACAGGCCTGTTGGCCTGGTCGGTCAACCAAATTATAATAGAGTAAACCACGTTTTTAGTAATGGGCAGATATATCAGATTGTGAGGCGAAGAAACCACTTTATATCCCGGGGAGACGTTGGAGAAAAACGAGTAGAGAGTCGGTTGCGATGATCCGTTCACGTAAGAACCCGAAACCAAGTCGCAATGTACCAGTATGCTATTTACATTTATTATGTTGACAGTGTTTGGTCCGATGTATTCCCCAAATTCGTAAGTCTTAGCTTCGAAACCAAAAATCTTTCCGATACTGGACGGTTCAGAAAAATCAACCTTATATCTCCTGTCAGTAATAGTTAGTTCGCACTTTAGAGTGTTTACGTTGCCATTTAATAGAACGTAGGAAACGTTCTTAGTCTCGTCCCAATGCTTGCTCTTTTTGAATTTTCTGTAAATGATGTTTATAATTTCGTCTAATTCATAACAACCTTCTGAGACGACGATTTTAATCCAGGTGTTACCGCCGTCCGCGCTGTAAGTGAAAGAGTCGGTCACGTCCTCTATAACGTTAGGAATGGAGTTGTAAGTTTCCAGATTGACTAGAGCCAATTCGTTAGCGCCTTCCAATATCAACGGGGAAGGAAAACTGGTCACAAAGTCAGTTTTTTTCAGAGGATAGTATGATCGACATATTCTCAATTTAATACATTAGTTAACATCTACCGAATTCACCGATCAGATTTTGGTACTCTCCATCGGACAGAAATGCTTTGCTCCGCATTTCTGTGAAAATGTGCACGAATTCTTCGTCCAGAGAATTATTGCCAGCCTCTGTAGAGGCTCTGAGGAGCTTCAGTCTTTCGCACAAGTCATTCGGATCTCTATAGAACCGGTATCCTTTCCCTACAACCTCGGCAGGTCTGCCCCAAACAGGTTTTATAAAAGTCGTGTACTTGAAACTGGCGCTGGACTTTAGTCTTCTCGTACTGTCGTCGTTGTTGTGATATATGGCTTTACTCCTCTTCAGAATATCGTGGTAGTTCAAAAGGCTAGCATCTCCATCCGGTGGCTTCGAAGGGTTTTTTACATAACTAACTGCCACAAATCGTCCGTCCCTTCGTACTTTTTTCCTCCCACGATCAAGTCGTCGTCTTGAAATTGTACCTCCATTGCACCAATCACGTAACGTTTAGTCTCCGGGTCATATCGAATGCCAAAAGTGGGGTCGGTCAGAGTCTCTCGAGTGGCAAACATGCTTAGATACTTGGTAGCTAGCGGACCGAGTTTGACTGCGGAATCTCCGAGTAAAGAGACCTCTTCCATTTGTCTCCTACGAGCTCCCGGCGTGAGGGCAAGTGACATGTCGGAGGGCAGGTCAGGTAATGCACCCATGGAACTGGAGAGTCGTCTCCTGGCACCCGCGCGAAACTGTATCTCGCCATCGTCACTGTCTATATTCTCGTCTTTAGTATCGACGTGGCCCGTTGCCACTTCCAGAGCTTTCTGAGTATGCTCTAACCGTTTTCCATGATATTTTTCTTGTTTCTTCTGTCCAGCCTCTAGAGCCAACAGTTCTTTGATTTGTCGTTGACGCTGAGCCTCGCTTCCCTGTAGCATCTGCATTTTAGTCTGGTCTATTATTGGATCAACTACTGGTTTGAATATCTTTTGCAAATGTTCAGATTCTGTCTGCTTTTCCAGTTTTATATTTTGAAATTTTTGTTTCAGACGCTTTTTTAGAGCCTCGTACTGATCGACCGCTTTCTGGGGTTTGCTTCTCTTATTTTTAGTTTTAGTAGACATGACAGTTTAGTACTTTATAAAATAATGTTTAAATCAACAAACGTTAATGTCAAAAAAACCTTCGGCAGACACGTCGTTGTTAGTCGAGCATTCTTCTATACCTTCGATCCAAGGGTTTAGTTTTATCGATGAGTAGGAATCCGTACGGAACAGAGTTCCAAACCTCACCACACATGCTACGAAACTCGTCGAAAATCATGTCACCACTAATGTGGTTATTGAAGACATGTTTGATGTTTGCTTCGTCTTGCCTGAAGAGAATTATAATGTTGGAATTGTCTCGAATAACTCTGTTGGGTATCCTGCTGTAAGTCGGACATAAATAAAAGATCGAGGCGTCCGCGTGACTGCCGTAGGCAAAATAGCGTTCGATTCTGTCTTGTTTCTCAATCATGAAATCGTCCAATAAAATTACCGTTTTGCCACATGGCAGTTCTTCTGGTGGTGGGATATCTTCGTTATTGGAACAATAGGTAGCTACGCCTGGACATATTTCCTCGAAAGCTCTCCTGAGATGGAAATATTTGTTTTGAAATAAAGACTTGGAGTACACGCGCAGGCCGTCATAATTCAACCAACCTGGATTGCAAATGAAATTTATAACTAAATTGGTTTTTCCACAACCGGCAGGGCCGCAAATGATGCACCTTACGTCCTCTGGAAAATTCAGTAAATTACCAGTCGATGGTTGCCTATTGACATCGGCTATGTCATAATTTAACACTTTCATCTTTCAGCTGCTTTAAGAAAAACAATGGTATTTTGATAAATTCTCTGCAAAACTAGTATCTAAAATACCTTTTCATTCTCATTTTATAAATAAACAGACATGTACTGTCTCAAATGCAAAAGAGTTACAGCCAGTAAAAATGTCAATAAATAAACACAGATGTACTGCCTCAAATGCAGAAGAGTTACAGCCAATCTAAAATACCTTTTCATTCTCATTTTATAAATAAACAGAGATGTACTGCCTCAAATGCAAAAGAGTTACAGCCAGTAAAAATGTCAGGCACGTTGTGACTAAGAATTATCGACAACTGCTGAAGGGCGAGTGTAGAGTGTGCGGCACAAGGAAAGCACAGTTTCAGAAGAGCAGAGGCTCTGGATTGTTGAACAGCGCAATGGACAAGTTGCCGGTGGAACTTCACATTCCGGGATACAACTATTGCGGTCCCGGAACAAAACTGAACAAGAGACTGAACAGAGGCGATGCTGCCATCAATTCTCTGGATGAGGCCAGCAAACAGCACAACATCGAATACTCTGCCAAACCAGACTTGGAACGAAGGCACGAAGCTGATAGAAAGTTGGCCTCCGATGCAGTAAAAGTAGCAAAATCTAGCAAAACTGGTCTGAAAGAGAAGTTGGCAGCAGCTGACGTAGCCGCAGCTATGAAAACCAAAGTAAAGTTGGGAATGGGAATTAAAAAAAAAAGATCAAGTGGACACTTTAGTGGAGGAGCTACACAAGCCAGCTAGGCGAAACTTTCCGAGGAGGCGCTTTATTAGCTACGGAATAGGTGATTTAGTTCAAGCGGACCTGGTGGAGATGATACCTTACGCGGAACAAAACGAAAATTACAAATACTTGCTGACTGCCATCGATGTATTCTCCAAATACGCTTGGGCCGTCCCTGTGAAATCGAAGAACGCCGCGGATGTCACTGGCGCTTTTAACGAGATATTAAACACGATGTCTAATCCACTTAAAAGCCTGCAAAGCGACGAAGGGAAGGAATACTATAATAAAGATTACGCAGCACTAATGAAATGCCACAAAATATACCACTATTCGACCAAGTCAGAACTCAAGGTGAGCGTAGTAGAACGCCTAAATCGCACATTGAAGTCGAACATGTGGAAACGGTTCACTCTGCGAGGTAACCACAAGTGGATAGACATTATAGATGAAATTGTCAAAGATTACAACGACAGAGTTCATTCTACCATTAAATTGAAACCATCCGAAGTAACTAAATGCGATGAACCGGAGATCAGAAACATATTGCTGAAAAAGAGCCCTTCCAAAAAGAAGAAAAATAGTTTCAAAGTCGGGGATTTAGTAAGAGTGACAATGGCAAAATCTGTATTCGACAAGGGATATTTGCAAAACTTTACCAACGAACTGTTCGAGGTGAGTGAAGTCAGAAAAACTCGACCGACTTGCTACAGGTTGGTCGACCAACTGGGTAGTAAAATCGAAGGCACTTTTTACGAGCAAGAGTTGCAGAAAACTAACGTGCCGGATCTGTTTTAGTCGAAGAGATTATGAAGACTAAAAAAGTGGGAGGGAAAACTCGTTACCTCGTCAGGTGGAAAGGCTACGACGAGCGCTTCGACAGATGGCTCGACGAAAAGCCAGTTGTTCTAGGAAAATAACAACAAAAATACCAATTTTTTCCTCTTTTTATTTATATTATTAAACAGAGACCAGGACGTTGAAATTATTATTGTTCATTCAGTTGGAGCGATGGAAAAAACGAACTTTACCTGCGTTTATTGCGCTCAAACGTATCCTACCCGAAAAAGATTGATACGACACCTCGTAGAGACACACAGGAATAGTTACCCACCCGAGTGCGATTGCTTCGAGAGGGTGTTGGGCTGTACAGACGATCCCATCCTCTGTGAGCAAGGACTCGAACACAGAAAGTACATGAAAGCTGTGCAGGCTGTAGACCCATTGTACCTTTTAATGTTGATGCGAAGAGGTATAGAAGCTCTACTGTACGAATGTCTCCGGCAACTGGTAACTTGCAGAGCTCAAATTGGATTAGGAGTGAGTTTCGTTCGAAATGGCCAAGAAATACCAACTGGATTTCAGTCCCGCTACTCCCCAATCTATAATCCATTAGATATTCCCAAGTTACTGGACGCAGCTTATGCTAAAATCCAACGTTCCATCGACGAATTCGCCGAAAGAGGGAGTGGTTGGGTGATAAATCGCTCCTACGAACTCACAATCCGAGTAGCAAAAATCGACCCGCTCAGACCGGGCTCTTACATTCCTCTGCCAGCAAAATTAAAAAAGAAGTGGAAGTGTGTAGTCAATGTTCAAAATTTCACAGACCACAAGTGCTTCTTGTATTCAATTCTGGCTGCCAAACACAAATTAAGCATGGTGAAACCGAAAGAATACGAAGTATACGTGAGAACGGTAGATTGTTCGACGCTGGACTTTCCAACGCGGCTGGATCACATTGACGCATTCGAGATGGCCAACAATCATTTATCGATCAATGTGATTGCTTATACCAAAGAGAACGGCTTGCATCCCCTTCGTGTGAGCACGAATTTTAAAGGCCAACCCGTAGATCTTATTTTAATTACCGACGAGTCGACAAATTTTCACTACTGCACCATCGTGGATTGCGACCAATTTCTCCAACACCAGGGATAGGGAACCAACCCGAAATATTACTGTCGAAATTGTTTCGCCGCTTATGGAAAGACAAACTTATGAGAGACAAACACAAACTGGACTGTACAAGAACCAATCCTTCACCTCAAGCGCCTAAATTCTTAAAACCGGGCGAAAACATTTTGAAGTTTGAAGCTTTCAATAGAAGAAATATTCACCCCAAAATCATATACGCCAATTTCGAGTGCCTTCTGAAACCCGTTCCTTCCTCTAACAGCTCCGGCAAGAAAATCAACCACCATCAACCTTGCAGCTTCGGCTACGTCGTGGTGGGGTCTGGAAACTTTCAAAATGCTGCTTATTACCTGGGAGAGGATGCCGTTGAAGAATTCCTCGATCAGTTGGCGATTGAAGCGCACGAGTACGACGAAACATTAAAAAGAGTCCAACCACTATGCCTCACTCCGGTCCAAGTGGCTGATTTTAACCACGCTGTAGACTGCATCTACTGCAAAAAGCCATTCGGTTCAAAAGACGATAAAGTCCGGTATCACTGCCACGTTACCGGCCAGTACAGAGGAGCTTCTCACTCGAGTTGTAATCTGAATGCCCGAGAGCGCACCACGATCCCCGTGGTATTTCACTGTCTTGAAGCTTACGATATGCATCTACTGGTAAGAGCGGTGCACAAGTTTCCGAAAAAAGTAGAAGTCCTCGCAAGAAATACGGAGAGGTTCATGAGCATGACCATTACCGTTGAAACGGGATGGGATGAAAAGAAAAAAAAGAAAAGGTACGTTCGGCTGAAGTTCGTAGACAGCTATAATTTTCTCTCCTCTTCGCTGAAAACTCTGGCGGAGAGACATAAACGAGATTACGAGTTTAGGACGGTGAAGCTGTTCTTGAAAGCTGGTGGGATGGACAAATGGTTCCTTCCCGACGTTCAGGAAGAGACTGCCATGGATCTGTTAACCCGTAAGGGTTACTACCCATACGAACACGTTTCCAGCATGAGTGTGTTCGAAGAGCAGTCTTTACCACCGAAAGAATACTTTTATTCCAAACTCAAAGAAGAAGGCCTCACTGACGAACAATACGATCACGCCAAAAAGATTTGGAGTATGCTGAAAATCAAAAAATTTTCCTCCTACCACGAAATGTATCAGCTAACGGACTGTCTGCTTTTGGCAGACATTTTCGAAGAATTCCGCAGGATATGCTTGCGAGACCACGACATAGATCCGTGCTATTACGTCTCCACCCCAGGGTTTAGCTGGGCGGCAGCTCTAAAGATGACCAAGGCCGAACTGGAACTATTTACTCACGCTAGCAAACATAACTTCATCTTGTCGGGAATACGGGGTGGAGTTAGCTTCATTAGTCGAAGGTTCGCGAAGGCCAACAACCCATACATTCCCGAAACGTATGATTCAACAAAACCTAACAAGTACATCATCGATTGGGACCTCAATAGCGCTTATAACTGGGCCATGAGCCAGCTGCTGCCTTACAACGGCTTTAGGTATTTGACTAAAGGTGAGATTCGAGCTTTCAACGTGACTAAGATAGCAGACACGTCGTTGGTAGGATACATTCTGGAAGTAGATCTGTACTACCCGAACAAACTTCACGAGCTCCACAACGACTACCCGCTTGCTCCTGAAAAATTTGAAATAAGAGAAGAATTAGTTTCAGACTATTCGAAATCTTTGTTGCGAGGAAAACCAGTGAAACCTGTCGTAAAGCTAGTGGCCAAACTACTGGGGAAGATGCGTTACGTAATTCACTACCGTAACCTAAAATTCTACCTCGAACACGGCTTGGTCCTTCGTCACATCAGGAGGGTGCTGAGTTTCAATCAGAAGCCCTGGTTGAAACAATATATAGATTTTCATACGGAAAAATGAAAGGAATCAAAGAAGGTGTCTGAAGGGGAATTTCACAAGTTGTGTCCTAATTGGGTGTTTGGGAAGACGATTGAACAGAAACAGAAAAGACTCAAAGTCAAGCTATGCACCGATATCAAGCGAGCCATCAAATATTCCACCCAACCCAACGCCGATTCGTTTCGGATATTGCACGAAAACCTGGTTCAGATCAACTCGAAAGTGAGGAAGGTGATGTGCGATCTTCCCACCTACTCGGGATTCGCCATACTAGAGTTGTCCAAACTCCTTCTCTACGAATTTCACTACCGATACATAAGTCCCCAATATGGAGATCGAGCAAAACTGCTGTTCATTGACACGGACTCGCTGTGCTATTGCATCGAAACCGTGGATGTGTACACGGACATGGCTGAAAACATGAGTAGATTCGACACTAGCAACTACGATCCTCAACACCCACTGTTCTGCAACGTCAACAAGCAAGTGTTGGGAAAGATGAAAGATGCCACAAAGGGAGTACCGATAAAAGAGTTTGTTGGGTTGAGTAGCAAGATGTATTCGCTCGTGACGCCCCAAAGCGAAACGAAAAAAGCGAAGGGAATTTCCAAGAGATTCGTGGAGAAACACTTAAGCCACGAAGATTACATGGCGACTCTCCATTCGAATCAGGAACAAAGAGGGGGTTGGTACAAGATCGCCAGTGACAGCCATCACCAGCTGGCCACGACCGTGGTGAATAAATCCATACTGTCGGCCTACGATGACAAGAGATTCCTCGTAAACGAAGTAGAAACTTTTGCAATCGGACATCGTGGCATCAATTATATACAATACCATGAGGATGAAGACTACGATGTGGATGGCTATCTTAATAATTTGATCATGGAGTCTTTAGACGATGACGATGAAGGAGTATGGACAGGTATGTCCGACAGTATAATCAGCGATGAAGAGGCGGAAACTCGGTGGAACGGGGATGAAGTGGAACAGAGGCTGAAAGAAGTTGATAATGTCGAGGTTTGAGAAGCCGAGATGAGTAAATTGCGGATGAGGGATAGTAGGCAGTTGAAAGGGCAAAATCCAGAAGAGTGGAAGAAGAGAGCCAGGGATAAACGAAGACGGTTAGATAGGGATAGGCACGCCACAATAACTCCTATCAAGAAACAGAAAAAAACAATCTGCGGAAAAAGACCGAAGACCGAAGACCGACGTGCGAGAATGACTGAAGAAGAGAAAATAGTGTTCAGGGAAAAAAGAAGGTTGGCTCAAAGAGAGCAAAGAGAGAAAAAGAAACGAATGGCTCGGTGATTTTTTGCTTGTAATAATGTTTGTTGAATAAAATATAAATAAAATATTTTTTTTTATTAAAGAACAAACTCTAAGATACATTCTCATCATGGACGCCACTAGCGGTTGTTTTATGCTGAGTAAATACCTCAATGTCACGATTGAAAGCGGACCGACTCTCGTTTTTAACAAACAGGCAGGGCTTACCACAGAGTTTAGACTCAACTCGTTGGAATGGACCTACCTATATCGCTCTGACTAGCTGCGTCTGTAAACTTATGGAACGGATGGTCAGTGAGCGGTTGGTGTGGGTGTTGGAATCACGGGGATTCTTATCTGTGTCCCAGTGTGGCTTTCGACGGTTTCGGTCAACTATCGATCATCTAGTTGCCCTTGAATCAGATGTGAGGGAGGCTTTTCGCCTGCGTCATCATCTGGTTCAGGTTTTCTTTGACTTGGAGAAGGCGTATGATACGACGTGGCGTTATGGGATTCTCCGTAATCTCTATAACTATGGCTTGAGGGGACAGATGCCATTGTTGCTTTCTGCTTACCTCTCAGGCCGTTCTTTTCGCGTTCGTGTCGGGGCGACTCTTTCCCGCCCGTTTGTCTTGGAGAATGGTGTGCCTCAAGGAGGTGTTCTTAGTGTCGTCTTGTTTGCTATAGGGATCAACCCCATTGCTCAGCAAGCTGCTGTTCCCCAGTCATTGTTTGTCGATGACTTCGGCCTGCGCTTTCGGGCAGCTCGCATGCAGACCTGCGAGCGGCAGCTACAGCTGGCAATTAACAAAGTCCAGACCTGGGCGGTAAGTAATGGTTTCCGGTTTTCTCCGGACAAGACTGTGTGCATCCACTTTTGCCGCCAACGAACACTGCACCCGGATCCTTGCCTGTACTTGGGACAGGCACAAATTCCTGTTGTCCCACAGGCACGTTTCCTGGGTCTGGTGTTCGATTCCAGGTTGTCTTGGCTTCCACACTTACGTCAGCTTAAAGACAAGGCTTTGCGGGCGCTTAACATCTTGCGGGTCCTGTCTGGCACTTCATGGGGTGCCGATCGCACTGCCATGTTGCGCCTCTACCGAGCCCTTGTCCGCAGCAAACTTGATTATGCGTGTATGGTCTATGATTCGGCTAGTGACTCCACTCTCCGGATGTTGGACACTGTGCATCACAGTGGCCTGCGTGTGGCGACAGGGGCTTTTCGAACTTCTCCAGTGGTCAGCCTCTATGCTGAGGCCTCGGAGCCACCTTTGGCCATTCGTCGGCGACAGCTTGCCATTCAGTATGCTGTGCGTTTGCGTGCTGTGCAATCCAGTCCTGCTTGGTCCATGGTTTTTGGGCCAGACTTGCGAGTCGGTAGACGCAGGGTGGGTAAGGGTGATTTCCGCGATAGGCTCCAGCAGTCCTGTCAGGAGATAGCCTTTGAAATGCCCTGCGTCTTGAGGCTTGGGGGAATGCCAGTTGCCCCTTGGCTTGTCCCAGGTGGCAGTTTCATTTTTTCTCTGGCGTCCCTCCCGAAGGGTTCCACCCTACCAGCAAGGTACTTACAGGAGTTCCGGCAGCTGAGTTCTCAGTACGCCGGTTATCTGCGCCTGTTTACTGATGGGTCGAAGTCCGACGTTGGCGTGGCGTGTGCTTGTGTGTGTAAGGGTGTAACGGTTGCCCATCGCCTTCCATCAGGCTATTCTGTGTTCTCTGCAGAGCTTTTGGCTCTTGGTTTGGCCGTGGAATGGATCCTTGACCTTCAGGGCACGCATTTCATTGTCTTTAGTGATTCCATGAGTGCCCTGGAGTCCTTGGCGAATTACAATCCTCGGAACCCCTTGACACAACGTGTCCAAGCTTTGCTTTCTCGCTTGCCTGGCCAGCGGAAAACCGTGCTTTTCTGCTGGATCCCGGGCCATGTTGGGATAGCAGGGAATGAACAAGCTGATTCTGCTGCGAAAGGGGCCCTTTCTGGTCCGCTCGGTAGGGATCTCAGCCTTGTTCCCTCAGATGCCTTTCCAACTCTGCGTCTGAGGTTACACGCTTTTTGGCAAACTTTGTGGGACAGACAGGACGGTAATAAGTTACGGGCCATTAAAGGCACTGTCGAGGAGTGGCACTCGGCGTGTCGCCGCAGTCGCCGTGAGGAGGTTGTGTTGGCCCGTTTGCGAATTGGTCACACCCGACCTACTCACTGTTTCCTTTTGCGGGGGGTTGACCCTCCTGAATGTTCTTGGTGTCGACGGCCACTTACGGTCCGGCACCTACTTGTTGATTGTCGCCATCTTGATGGTGTTCGTCTTCGGTTCCATCTTCCGCATGACATTGCGCGTCAGTTGGGCGATAAGTCTGTCCTCCTGTCCGGTGTTTTTCAATTTTTGCAGGAGGTACAGATGTATGACAAGATTTAGATTAGGGGTTTGAATAACATCTCTGTAATGTGTGGTGCAGTGGCAACCCGGACCACTGCACTGTGACTGAGGTTGGCGCTAATGACCAAGCTGTCGACGCGCCATTAAGCCTCATTCCCCCCCCCCCT